>WAAE01006619.1:255000-382785 GCA_013400495.1 Nicator chloris | reverse complement strand
GGGCGGGTAGGGAAGAAAAAAAAAAAAAAGCAAACAAATTCCAAACAACACCTATTTCAGCCTCAAAACAAAACTGGAAACAAATTTTCAAAAACCCAAGAAGTTTGAGTTTGGGGTTTTTTTTCCCCCTCCCCCTTTTCACTTCTCTCCCACTTCCTCTCCCCTTCCTTGGAGAGGGGGGTTATTTTCTCCCGGCCGAGCGTGCGATCCGCTCCTCCAAACTCCTCGTTTTCCATGGTGATCCGTCGCCTCCTGCCCTCCTCCGTGGCGGCTGGGCCGGCTCCCCCTCCCTTTTCCTCCCCCTTAACCCTCTCCTGCCCTCGCCCGCCCCGGCCTGCGGGAGCGGCGATTTCATTGTGCCCCTCCGGGCCGTGGGTGCCGCGAGCTGTGCCCGGGCTCAGCCCGGTCCGGCCGCCCCGATCCGCGCCCCGCGGCGTGCGGGGGCCGAGCGCCGCTGCCCTGCCCGCCGGGGCCGGGGCCGTGCCCGGGGAGCGGCTCGGTCCCGGTGCGGAGCGGGGGGAGCCGCGCTCAGGGCACAGGGCTGAGTCCGGAAACAACTCGCCTGGCTTGGCTCTGGCAACAGCAACAGCAGCGCAAAAAATAATCAGACAAGTCGAGCAAAATTCCTCTTGGAAGTATGCTGGCAGGAAAACAATTTGCTGAAAGCGTCCGGTTTTTTGTTGTTGTTTTTTTTGCCTTTTTTTTTTTTTTCCCACCCCTAACTCGGGGTTCACTGGCGGGGGGTGCAGGTCTGCGTGTGCCTGCAGCTAGAGCGGTGTTTAGCCCAGATCCCAGGAAACTTTGGGTTCTGCTGGTGGGTTTGTAGTCCCAGCTGTTTTGCCGCTCGTAGTGTCACCCACGGTGTGCTTTGCTGTGACATCAGATTTCTCAAGTGTCACCTATTCTTTCCTTTTTTGAAGAGTTTAAAAAAAAAATCATTTTGAATGGTTAAATCCACTGGGACTTCCAAACACCAGTGATTCCTGCCGATGGCTTTAACATTGCTGTTTTGTTTCTTCTGGGTGTTTCTGAGTCTGAAGCGTTCCCACCATCACCATGTGTGTTTATACACTTTTTTTTTTTTTTTTCCTTGTGGTAACACGAGATAGCGATTTACAATAATAGATCCACTGTTGGGTAGACGTTGAAGCTGTACTAATGACTGAGGGCTTGGACAACTTCAGTATATCAGATCTACAAGTGTTTTAAAGCATTAAAATATTAAACACCGGGTCAGTCTTGTTTTCACTTAGTGAAACGTCAGTAGACACAGATTAGTAAATGTAGAGTGACAGGGAGGTTGAGAGGAAGGTTTTCTGACTTTGCATATGTTTAGGGCTGTGGCAGAGTTTTATTTTGAAAGCTTGTGAGGCTCTTTTTGCGAGGAGGTGATTTCTGGGACAGTAGCAGAAGGGTGACTGCAGTTTGCAATTGTAATGATGGGGAGGGGAATTCAGGGGCTGAATGCATTGTATTTTTTCTTTTGAATATGGTCACCCACATGTATATGGATGATTGTGATAAATTTCAAATTCCATAAGTACCAGAATCCAGATGGCAAAACAATCTTTGTTCCAAATCACTTTGTTACGAATTGTGAAGCTTTGTATTCCTTTTTTTTTTTTTTTTTACCCTGGTTTCTTACCTTCAATGCATTCCACTGTTCCAAGCGCAGACTAATAGGAAGCACACCTCTGCTGCCTTTTTCTTAAAGCATTTTTCTTACAACAGCTGCAGCTCTTTTTTCCTCCTTACCTTTATTACAGATCCCTTTTCCCTTAGCACGTGGGCATAGGATCCTTCAGCAGTTAGCTCTCCTGGAGCATTCCTCCCCTTGCTCCCCCACGGTTAAAAAAGGCCTCTATAGGAATGTTGGGTTCGTGTGAATTAAAGGTGCTGTACAAAAGCTTACAGGTTGGTTTATCGTTGGTATAGCAGGTGGCCTGCTTGTGTTATCAGATGAATTCTGAAAGGATATTTCCACACTCTATAGGCAATTTTCTTATTTTCACATCCAGGCTCCAGCAACCTTCTCCTATCTTCTTAACCTTATTCTTTCACATTCCGTATGCTTGTTTGTTTGCCTGCCACTTAATTATAGCCAGGAAAAATTAAAGTTGTTTATTTAGGCCTGAGAGCAGAATATTATAAAGATTCAGCGGGATAGCTGTTGTCTGTCACACACTATTTTTAGGTGGATTCTGGTTCTCTGCTGTACCAGCTTTCAATTCCAGATGAACTAGATCTTTCTCTCTCCTGTTTGATTTTATTTTATTTTTAAATACACGTTGGAAAGGTATAGATGGTTCTGCATAATTATGAACTTTTATTTATGTAGTTTTTCCTGGAGACATATTTGTTCAGTGTCAGAGCATGCAAGGTAAAGAGGTGATGTGGATATGTAGCAAAATTGGTTTTCTTTTCCTTTTTCTGTTGTACAGTCTTAAAAGTCTGTGGGTGTGGTTTTTTTGTTGTGGTTTTTTTTTTCCTGGAATTTTTTTTTGTTGCTTTATTTGTGGGTGTAGTGGGATTATTGTGTTTTTTAAATGTACCTGTAATGGTCTGTTCAAGAGCAAACTTGTGGGCAGCAATTTCTCCTTTACTGCTTCAGGAATGTAAAGAATTATGAAGTATCATAAAACCTGCTTATGAGGAATAATCTTTTCTCAAGGATAATGCTTTAAATACTGCAAACTCTTTATCAAGATTGATCGGAATAATTTTATTTTTAAAAATCAAAGATTTTTTGCATGCTGATCTTGCAATTGATAGAATACTGTGGCGTGCTTATGAGAATAGATGTTAAGTAGAGGTCTAGTCAAACAGTAATGAAATGACGCATCTGAGAGCGCCAGTTCCATCCCTGCACTTGTAGAGGGACTGGGGTGGCTGCATGGTGTGGATAATAAAGGAGACCGTTTTCCTTTCAGAGTTGGAAAGCGTAAAAGTACTTGATTTTTAGCTTAAATTTGGAGCTTAGTTAATGCTTTTGGTAAGCAAATAGATGCAGTGTGATGTGAGAAAACCCTGCTGGCGGATGCTCTTATTTTTACTAGTGCTGTTGCATCTTCCTTTCTCCTAAGTAGTTGCTGGCTGAGTGAGACTGTAGGGTTAGCTTATGTTTGGCCCTGAAGTTTGGGGGTTGAGAAAAGCTGTGGTGGAGAGCAGCCCCATCGCCTTGATTGTTATGTATAGGAAAAAATATTTTTTATTAATTGCCTTGAAAAATTGATGCTTTTCTTTATCTACTGAATCAAAAAATGTAATCCTTCCTAATACAAAAGCTTTAGACCCTGGGGTGTGAAGGGTTAATGGTGGTCCTTTTTTTTTTTTTCCCCTCCCTCCAATTGTTTTGACAACACTTTTCAAAGTGTGACATTCCAAGCCCTTGCAATACAATGTAATATTACTGTAATTACACAGGTCATTACATTTTAAATAGAGAACAATAAAATGCTTATCGCCCTGAAAAAGAACAGGTGTTCTTGCCCTTCTTTGGTATTTATGCTAATTGTTTTTCATCTCCTTCAGAAATATTTATGGCTGGAGTGTTAAGGTTTCAGTCTCGATGTGACAATATTAATTCTTTACTAATCGTTATGGTTGAGGTTTAATGTCTGCAGTATGGATTATAGTATTAACGTCCACCAACTAGTTTAATAATGTAGATACAACTTAATATGTCAGCACTTTGGTACTTTATGATACAGAGCTATTCAGTGGAGAGTGAATTATTCGCTTTGTTAAAAAAAAAATTGAACGGACATGCTCTTAATAAAGTTTCTGGACTTGTGTAAAAACAAGCTGTTAAATAAGAAGTGATGATCCTGTCGTGTAAATCAAATGGAACCTCCAGAAAGAAACTTTGCTTAATTAGGTAGATTGCTGAATCACTCTGCTATAGCATTAGCATAGCTGGTATATAGTGGCAGACTGTGTTTGTTAACCAATTTGCAGTAAAGAAGCTGATTTATTTTTAATGCTAGACTTTTTTCTTTTTTCTTTTTCTTTTTTTTTTTTTTTTTATTTCCCTTGATAAGATTTTATTCTGGAGCAAATGCTGCATTGCTTACTCCATCAGTTTCTCTTCAGGGGGCCATGAAAATTAGTTAGAGAAAAGTTTCATGTTTCTGGGACCTTGCAAAACAATATAATGCAGTACTGTTACTTGAGTGTACAGGATAATTGCAGGACTGCACTTCATTAAAAATAATATTTGCTTTGGAAATCGAACAATTTTAATAGGTGCACCAGTGGCTGATCTGTAGTGAAAAAAAAAATACCGTAGATGCCTTTCCAGGTTTTTTGAATGCATTCATACAAGGACTGAGGATGTTGAATAGGGTGGTGTGGTTTATTTTTTCCCTTCTTCCTCTTCATTTTTTGTTCAAGCAAGTATGTGCTGATTTGTCAGCTGAAGGCAGAGGAGGGAAGGAATAGGTTGCAGCTTTCACTGGCGCCTGTAAACCAGAATTTAGGTAAAAATGTTTTAAATTTGTCAAGACTTTCATAAGTGGGCCCCAAAATCAGATAAAAAATGTGGTGTAGAGAAAAAGGACAGCTGCAGATTTTTTGTGTGGACGTGTGTTTCTGTACCATGACTAAAAACTCTAAGGACCTTTTCCCAGCTGTCTGGGAGTTATGTGGAAGTTGGATTATTGGCAGTTAAGCATGAGACAACCTGGATTTAGCAAATGCTCTCCTACACAGGAAGCAGATGACATTATCCTGGGGGAAGGGAGGAGATCCTTCTCCAGGCACAGCCTGGGGGGAGACGCCTGCTCCCCCAGCCTCAGAGCAGCCAAAAATGAGGGCTGGTGATAGAGGCACTGAGAAATATAACAGCGGTCAGGTTGTCAGTTTGGGGTTTTTTTCAGGGCTTTTTGGTGAAATCAGACACTTTACTTACACATTGGGGCTGTTGTGAGAAGTTTTGCTTTGGAGGGAGTTGTGAGGTTTGGGGGGAGATGTTTGAAGCTGTGTTCCCTGGGTGTCTCCTCAGTCCCATGTCCTGGCAAATATGTGAGTAAGCCTTAAAACTTTGACTTTTAATTGGGCACATTTGTGAAGGAAATGGTTAATTTTACAACCAAAGGCAAACTTGCACCTCGACAGGTCTGCTGAAAGAAATGTGCCACAGTCGTTTGCTGGCAAGCACCACAGGGTCATAAATCCACGGGGTTTATTTACAGCCTATAACACTTATGAATGTTAAGATATTTGACGCCACGCTGGCCTTATAATATCCAAGGTCCACAGACACTGGCAGTGGGTCAAATTTCTTTCACTAATTATAAGCAATGAGAGATGAAGTGTTGTGCTGGGGGTGTGTGGGGGAGATATGGAAATCCTTTCTCTCCCCACCTAAAAGCAAAGAATATTTCTGCTGCTCCTCCCAACTGCTGGTTTATGTTTGTGCTTTTTTTTTTAGCGTAGGCTCCAAAGTTTATAATTAACGCTTGTGGTGCTGTAGAGGCTGGGCAGTGAGTGATGCAGCCAGGCTGAAGCAGAGAAGAAGTTTAGCACAGCTCTTGTCCATTACAGAGGTCTCAGCAGTATGGTGCAGTATTTCTTGGATACCGGCACAAGCAAACATTTAAAGACAGATGACACCTGGAAATGTCCTTTAATTTTCTCACATACCACTGAGCTGGGGATGAAAGAAAAAACTGCCTCAGGTTTTATGCAGAAGGAGGATGCTTGGAAATACATATATCAGACTGGTTTGTGTGTATAAAACAGGGCCTCTTAGAAAGCAGCAAAAGCCCACGTTAAGGGAAAACATGCGCTGAATGAATGAAGATGTTGAGGTTAGAGGCTGTTTTTAGGGGAGGTGTCCCTGTGTCCTGCTGGAAGGGACAATGTGGGATGGACGTGTAGGTCAGCATGGAGGGGAGCTGGGAGACGTGCACAGGGTGATGTTTTGGGAGGGGTTAACTGGGGAAGGCACTGCGAGAGCAGGGGGGCCACTGGAGAGTAATTGGAGGACAAAGGAGGGATGTTGGAGCATGAGGAGAAATTGTAGAAACTTGGGGGGGGCGGGGGGAAACGCCAGTATTTGAATGGATGGTTGGAGGGAAAGCTTGGGATCTGGAGATTGACTCTTAAGTGCCAGGAGAGTCTGGGGCCCGAGAAGAAACAGTGCTTTGCTCAGCAAAGCTCGTTGTTGTCGGCTCACTCCCCATTACACATGCTTTGCTAGAGTGGACGGTCAGATTTGAAGTGCTGCTGTCTTGTTTGTGCTGGGGGGATGTGTGTTTTAACAAGATAATGTGATTACTCAAATATGCCTAGGTATTACTTTTAGCTTTAATTTCTCTAGCAGTTGATTTCAGGTTCCCCGTAGGTTACTGTTGTGCTTGGAGACTAATTTAAGAAAAATGCAGGGTTATGTGTGTGGTGGAAAGCTGCACTTCTTTGGCCATATGTTTTTCTTCTAGAGCCATGTAAAGCCTGACTTTAAAAAAAAAAAAAAAAAAGAGAGGGGGCTGTCAATTCGGCTCTTCCACAAATAGCTGTACAGTTTTGTTGAAGGTTTTATGCATTTCCCTAATCAATGGAGCGCTGTGACTTATTAACCCCCGGGGACAGATCCGAATCCCCCAGCACTGCTGCAAAGCTGGTATGGTATTGTACCTTTTTAACAACAGGTTATCAACAAGGTTGTTCCTCTCGTTCCCAAGATGCTTCCCACCCCCTCCAGCTTCTCCCCCCGCCCCGTGATTCTTTCCGGCAAAATCTGTTCAGTCTCCCCCCTTTGTTTTAGGTTGGCTAAACCCTCGACCCTTATTCTTTGTGGGGTCATGCTTAGGCAACTGGGCAGTGCTGAATGAGTTAAGTCGCTGGCTGAAGTTTGGCTTCATGCAACTAAATTTGAGGCCTGGTAGGCATTAGCAGGGCACAGCACATTTACAGAGCTTAATTAGTACGCGCTGTAATTGTTCATGGTCTGCCAGAAGGAGTAATGTTCAGGAAAAGTGGAGTCGTTCTTCTGCAGTCTTTAGTTTTAAAACGATAAATCACTTGCATATTTGTGCAGTGATTCAAATGGAGCTGAGACCTCTCCATCTCAACATGTGGTAAATTGTAAAGTCAATGAATTGCAGATGTAGGGTACAGCAGATTCTCTAAGAAAATGCAGAATGAATGGGAACGGGTGATGCTATAAATACGTACTGAGAAGATAACTGGGGTTCTGCTTGCTGTGCCAAATATGATAAACTAAAGATATTAGCAATTTTGTTCTAAATGTATTTACTTTAAATATCTTTAAACTAAGTGTAGGGGTACTGTGTTACTTCACTTAGTGAGGTTTTTATTAATGTTCCAGAACAATGGGTTTCATATGGAAATGTGTGTGATAGCCATATTAATATAAATTAATTCATCATGGGTAATACTGTAGCTGTTACTGGAAGAGTTTGATAGTGCTGGGACACTTTAAAGTGTGGCTGCAGCAACTTACAAGAAATAATGTGGTAGAGGATGCCTCTATATCCTTTCTGAGGGAGGTACTGGGATTGTTATGTATCTCACCATAGCGTTTTGTATCTGCCTGTGATTCCTTCCACCTCCAGAGAGACTTTTTAGGTGCACTAATCCAACAGCCTAGAGACTATTTTAAAAAAGGCAAAGCACAAACAAAACTGTGCTGTACAGATTGACATCGTAAATGCTTCGTATTGTTTCTTTTTCTTTTTTTTCCTCAATGCGGAGAATGTGTGTCACTCTTACTGCTGTGAAATCTTGTCTTCCTTGGGCTTCGTCCAAGACCCATTGAAGCCAGTGGAAAAAAGGCTTCTATTAATAACGAAGGGCTTTGCATCAGGCCCCGAGTGTCTTGAACCAATGGCCAAGATCTTCAAAAGTGGATGAAGGTATTGAGAAAGCCAAACTCAAGTATATATGATATTGATGGATTGCAGCTTCTTCATAGTCCTTTGCTGCTGGGGTTGTGAGGGGGGAAGTAAAGTTACATTTCCTATGGTGTGTTCTTGAACGAGCTCCTCCTTCTGCAGTATCTGACTTTCCCACAGAAGTGTGGAGCATCCTGGCAGGATCAGGGTTTGGTCCGAGGCTGTGTTGCATGTCAATTCTGCTTTTCTAATATGAGTAGGTGGATTTGTATGGAAGTTGTAAAAGTTAATGATTGTTCTCTGACTCATATGCTGCTGGCTTCAGCAAAGAAGAAATGATGACAGGAACATGATAGAAATTATAGGAGCCAAGTAGACTTTAAGTGGAGAACGGATTTATGTTGTTTGAAATGCCTTTGCTGCTTGGTGAAGGAAGAGCAAGGAGGGAGATGATGGGAGGGCATTTTCTTTTTGGGGTCAGATGTTTTGGGTACCAACTACGGCAGGCATTCAGCTAGAGAGCGAAGCTGAATTCAGGAGGGGTTCTTGTTGGACTTAACCCTTTTGTTCTTTCTACTGACACAGTTCTGCCTAACTGTTCTCCCCTCTTGGCAGAATAGGTTTTAGCGCCCTAGGCTCAATGAGAAGTATGATTGCATGCCTATGGCTACCAAGTATGAATATATAAATATGCTTGACTTGTGTCTCTCTCACAGTTCTTAATTCACTGCTTAATTCACTACTGGTGGTGATGCAGCGGAGACACCAAAAAAAAAAAAAACAACACAAAAAACCCCCAAAAAACCAAAAACAACCCACCCCCCAAAAAACCCCAAACCAGTCCAAAAGGAGGATGTGGGAAGTAATAAAGTAATGGAAATTGCCAATCTGAAAATACTGCAAAGGGACTTTCTGGGGCCTGTGAGAGATTCTTGGATGTTGATACAATAGAAACAAATTGTCCTATTTTAAGAAAGGGAAAAATAGAGCAGGAAAAGTTGAAGGTGTACCTTTTGGAGCACATCCGAACTCCCACTGGACTCAGTGACTCCTTAAATAATGATTGGAAAAGTCTGAGACTATAGGCTTTCCTGTTCTGGAGAAAAGCCACTACGTTGATTTCTGTTTTTAACTGATACTAATATTTAATAAAGTTCTCTTAGAAATGCTTTAAACCTTAGCCTGAATAATTTTAACTTGGTTAAATGAGTGAACTGGTTTGAGAGCATAGACAGTAAGAGGTTTGCATTGGTTTAATTAGATTTAAGAGATTTATAAAACCAGGACCTCTACTCTGACATAGGCAAGGTCTGGAAGTCGGCACATAGATGATGCATTGATCTACGCCCAGCCTGAACAGGCAGCTATTGAAACTGCTCTATTATAAATGTTTGCCAAGATTAAAGACTCCAAGGGAAGGTATGACCTTGAATGAACACATCAGAAGAATAAGATGGCAGTCAGTGCTTCTATCTTTGTTTTCTATGGGACATTTACAGGAAGGTTTTCTCCCTTTCAGAGGAGTTACAGATTATAGTTGTCTGTCTGGAAGTCAAGTTGTTGAGATTTTTATTACTATTAACCAAATGTCTCCGTTCACTTCAATCCCTGTTACATTCTCCCATGGGATTTTTCTTAATTCTTAAACTACACCATAAAATGTAGCTTAAATCATGCCTGTGTCAATTAAAATAAAAAAAAAGGTACTTACAGGAGCAAGTCACAAACATAACTGCTGCATTGGTCACAAACCACTGTGTAAAGAATATCCACATAGCTTATTTTATCTGGATAGCAGCTAAATATCTTTACAATCCCCAGGGTTATTAGAAGCCAAGTGCTTGGTATATGTTGTTAGTTTATTTTCCATTGTATTCTGTTGCTCGACTACAGTACTTAAAAGTACTTTGTTTTTAATTTCATAAATGTGAAATTAAATTTAATAAATAGAAAATGAAAAAGTGAAAACTAGAACCTGTGTGTCACTGGGTGGTGGTAGATGGGAAGTAGTGAGTTGCTGTGCTGCTGGTGTGCCCAAATGTGGGCATTGGACTGCCTACACAGGTACATCTGTGTATATGCATGTGATGTATATTATTCTTGAACACATACTTGGTTATCAGGTGTCCATTCAATTTTAATTGACAATATAAGATTCCTGTGGTTGCTCTGTGCACAGATTGCCTTGGGGCTCTACAGGGTTTGTGGGAAGAAAAGCCTTGACAAGTTTCCATTAAGCCCTGAATCAGGCAGTTGGAAAAGAGGAGAATGAAAGGAGCTGAAAAGAGGGACAACTTGTTAGTGTTGCATTCTGCGTTTGCAACGAGAAACCTCTTTTAGACAAGAGTGGTTCTCAGGCCAAGAATTTCAAACTCGCAGAGAAACCTGTCCAGAACACAAAAGTTGTTTGAACGGGGTGCAGAATTGTCACAGTAATTAGAGCAATCTCCGTTTACTGAGTGGCAGCCTTTATAAAGGACAGGGGATAAAGGGTTCAAATTCATCTTTCTCTCTCTGATTCACTTCTGATGAACTGCCTCTGTGTATGTATGTGTATATGAAGGAGTGTGTGTGTGTGGCCACATTTTCAGCTACTCATCATTTGATTGTCCTTGTTTTAAAAGAAGAGGGATTTAGGTTTCTTCTTCCTGCTTCCAATGGCATTTTAAGGCATTTTGCTTTTATTCAGTATTTTTCTANCAGAATAAGAGGATGCTTGGGAAAATGCACTTGTGCTGTGCTGGAGGGGGAGCCCCAAATATTTCTCAGTTGGTTTCTGCTCTTACTCAGTCCTGCATGCTTGACTCTTAGGAGCAGTCCCATTATTTTTAAAAGGATTACTTGTGGAAGTAAGAAAAGTGAATGGATAAGGCTTGAGCCCTTAAAGTTTATCCTCTTGCCACTGCAAGGTCTGTCCAGAACTACTGAATCAGCTGGAGTTTTGCCATTGCTCTTATTAGGAGAAGGATCAGGCCCGTGGATTACATGAGACTGAGTCTTGTGAACAAGCCAAATAAAACTGTAAAAATCAGGATTGTTTTTGTGCATGATGCAGGAGTGTCTGGAGGACTCAGTCTGGGCTCTTCCTTGGTCAGATGCTGCACAGAGAAAAACGGGAGTGAATGAGAGAGTGAGCAGTGTGGGTGTTCTCACCCAAGGAAGAAAATGTGACTGCTGAATTTCCTGTATGCCTTTCCTTCTAAGGAAAAGAAAATACCAAGCTCCTTGAGTTTCTTAAGTAATTATCCTGGGTGTAGTGTTGGTGATTTCAATTCCATTTAAATTGCTGCTTAGGTTTTGTGATTGCCTTTTATTTGTTCTCCCCAAAATAATGTAGGATCTCCACTTCGTTAAGGTTTGGAGCTGGCAACCTTGGCTAATTTACTTAATCATTTAGTCAGTGTTATGCTTCTCCCCTTCATTCACATCCACATCTGAATGAAGAGGGAGAGCGAGAGGAGCCATTTAGGCCGATGTCTTCACCCTGTGTTTCTCTGTATCACATTGCCTTGAAGGCCTCTGGCATGGCTGGTCAGGTGTTGTTGGCACCCTGTGAGTGCTGTATTGTCTCCTCCCCTCTTCTCTTCTGGAGACCTGTATCAGCCAGCAACTGCACCGAGTTCTACGGTATGGATGGACCAGGGGGTAAAGGAAGGTCTTGCTGCTTATTATGGATACATTGTTAAAGCAAATAGTCGTGGCTGTGAAAATTGTATCAGAGATTCTGAGTTCTTGTGTGGCTTGATTTTTTTTTTTTTCCCTTCATCTCCCTTCAATTACTTTCCACTTAATGATGAAGAATTTGGCTAGATCTCCTTACGTTTTAGCAAAAAGTAAACTCCATTTTTTTTTTTCACATGCTTGTACTCTAACATGAAAAACTATGGAAAAGTTATTTGTCTTAGACTTTGCATTGCAAAAAATGCCTATTAATATTTAGCAGCACGTGCTCCTCTGGTTCAGTTGCCTTGTCTGTGAGCGTGGTGTGTGAATATGGCAGGGCTTTCTGATCATGAAGAAGTTGTCTTGGAGTTGCAAAGAGAAGTTGGGAGATGTTGATTTTCCTGGAAGTAATGCTGAATTGCTTCTGCAGTGTTGGAGCATAGAGTGGGGTTTGTGTGTTGGACAATGCCATGGTCAGGTTGAACAATGTCTCCATTTTTAGATGATGCTATTTTGTCTCAACCATTCATGGTTTGCAGACCAGTTGTCATGTCTACCACCCCGAAAGAGTACCAGTGTGGTACTAATTGTACCAGGACTAATTGTTGTTGAGAATGTACTTGTTGCAAATGATGGACTTCTCTTGAACATGTCTTTCTCAGTCTTAGCCCTTGTCTATTATTTTCTCAGCTAGTAATTAATTTCTTGGTTTGGTAATTTGTCAGTAACGGGCATATCTTTAGTGTTGCGTTCTCTGTAGTAATTCTGTATCACTGAGGAGTAATTGCTGGCCCTATAAAGTCACGGATCTCATTCATTTGCCAGCTGGATAACATTTCCCATTAGACTGTTGTGACCAAGTTATCCATCACAACAAAGCCTAACTATGTCTACAGTCCATGTCCTGGCTGTGGCTTGGTGCATGGAGAAGGAGGCCTGAGGAAGCTGATTTGAAGTGGTGGTTTCAAGCCAGAGCTCATGACAGCAACAGAAAGCTTTTATTTGATTTTACAGCTTTGTAAAATTCAGCTCAGCCTGTAAGAGCAGCTGTCGAGTTTAGTTGAGGTGGGAACATGGAGCAGCCGATGTCCTCTTCTTGTTGTGTGGCATTTCCTCAGTCCTGCTTTTCTGCCTGGCTCCCTTTCACTTCTCTGTCTGCTGTTGGTGTTATCTCTGACTGGAGGAGCAGTTTGGAGCTGCTTCCCTTCCCAAGAGCGGGTGGTGCAAAGCCCCAGTCCTGCACATGCTCTGGGCTTGCCTCCGTACCAGCCCTCTGAGGAATTGTCTTCAGCCCAGCTGGGTCTGTGCTTTTGGGCTTGTAGGATCATAGCCTAAATTCTGATCCCATGAGGAAGCTTATAAAGTTTATTTTGGAAGCAAAATACTTGGTGAAGCAGGAAGGAGGCTAAAGAGAATACTGAAAAAATGGTGCGAAAGAGAAGCAACTTCTTCATTTTTACTCGGTGCTATTGCTCTGGTTTGTGGATCTAAGTAAAAAATGGGCCGGACTTGGAAATCTCCTGAGTTTCCTGCCAGCATCTGCACGCACAGAAATACCTTTAAAATTTGTTTTTGTGGGTTTTTTTTTTTCCCTCCCCTGAATATGTTGGCTAATGCCACACTAAGTGAGCTGAAGTCTAACTTTTTTTTCTTTTTTTTTCTCTGCTGTTGGAAGTGTTTGTAAATTCCAATTACAGGGCTTGTTCTACACCTGTACAAACCCACAGCCATTGTTAAGGGAATAATTTGAGGACAATGGGGTTAACGCAGGTGTACACAAGTGCAGAATTTGGATTGCAAAGTCTTTTTATTACTCTGTGTGCATAAGAAAGAGAAACGGATTCAGCTTAATTTTCTGATCCTAGATAAAATTTGTAGGACAAGGATTTGGAGGAGGGGTAAATGGGGAGGGGAATAAATGTCTGAACATGTTCAGACATGGCACTGAACACATGTGAAATGGAAAGTTGAAAGGAAATAAACACTACACTCCTCTTTCCTCCCTACCTCACCTTCATACCACTTTCATGGTGTCACTTTTCAAGGCATGGCTGCATGAGGTGGTTGGTAATGATCTTGCACACTGATTGCCTTCAGAGTGATCACATCTCAACCTGAATGTTTGCATGGAACTGAGGTGCTGGGATGCTGCAATGGTTTGTGGTGCCAGCAATCACCAGCCCCAATTGCAATGTGCTGATACAATCAGCAAGTTGCATGAGGTGTATGTTCACGTGGGTATGCTGTGTTTGGTAGGAGCACAGTCAAGGCAGTGGGGATGTTGGGCCCCCAGGATGATTTTCCTCCAAAGCTGAGGGGGTGTGTAGTTTCCAAAGGTGACTTGCTGTCTCATGCCTCCAGAGTAACCTTCAGAAATGGCAAGAACATCAATACAGTCGAGAGCATGAAGTGCTAGAGCCTGTAGGACACCTCCTCTTGGTATTCTGTATTGCTGATGCAGACATTTGCAGTTTTGTGTAACTTCCTGATTATCTAAGAGAGGGTTATCTTTCTTTGGGGTAGTTCCAGTAATGGCTAAAAGAGGTTCTTGCAGAATGAAAGCCAAGATCCATGTCCCTGCTGTCAGAAGTGGTTGTAACTTGAGATTGGTTTCTCTTACAGTTTCATCTTATTTCAGTTTCTTTCCTACTCTTGGGAGTTCCTCCAGGCACAAGTCAAACTTTCTCTATTATAAGTACTCTCTACAATTGGGGTACAATAAACTAATAAGTAGGAATGATGGTTAGCGATTAGATAAATGTTCAGATCAGTTTATCCTCTCAGTGGTTCTCCTGTTAGAACTAATCCTGACTGCTACAAATAGGTTTGGTATTTGGCATTTCAGTTCATGTAGGAGGGGAGAAAAAGGCTGTTGCCTGTGAAATGGTTTAGAAGTTACTTGCTGTTCTTTTTCAACGAGTAATAACCCAGCTGAGTAGCACAACAGGAGGCTCAGGTATGGGACTGTTTGAGCGAGAGAAATTGGTAGTTGCTTTCCTTGGTTGTGCACCAAAGGAGTTGTGGTTGTACCTCTGCTTGGAGGAGGAGAAGTTATCCTCCAAACAACGTCAAGTAGCCTGGCTTATACTTGGGAAACAGAGTTCTTTATTAAAGGCTAATTTGGACTTAGGGAAAGAAATATTTCTCACTGATTTCAGGCTGTCTGGAAGGTGGCTAAAAATAGTCCTTCAATAATGTGCCATGGTTTGAACCACTAGAGATACGTATTTTTTCTCTTTGGTGGGTGGTGTGACCTTCTCCTGACAAAGAGTGTAGTTGCAGTAGGATAATGAGTAGTGATTTGTCTTAAAACTTTAAGAAGATTAACCTCTGAATTGCAAACTGTTGAGGTGATCTTATTTCTGGCAGGTGATGTAAGTTAGTGGTTATGGTGATTCTTTGCTTTTGCAGTTGTGTGGATTTTATGGAAACAAGTTAAAGACTTATTATTGAAGTAGAGGGAGGAAATTAATTAAAAAAAATAAATCTCTTTCTGTATGAATGTGTACACGCTGACCTAACAGAACATGAAACTGGTGTTGGTTTTCTTTTCCTCAGTGTCTACCAAAATATAGATTATATTAGTTTCTGCTGTTTGCACCTGTTTCTTTGTTACTTTGTTAGCAGAGTACATGCCTTGGAAATTGGTATCATTCAGCCTTTTCCATGCTATATCCAGCCACTGCAGCATGTGTTTAGTTTGTTGCATAGCAGCTGGGTGGGGTCACTGGAGGCCTCTTTTGAGCAACTAAACGACTTTCTCTGCTACTGCAGTAAGATTTGTCCCTTTACTGGGAATGCTTGAGCAGGCGAGGTGGGCACTGGGTGGCATCGTGTTCTCTCTGCTCTGGACAAAGAGTCAGGTCCAGTGTCAGCTGATCCTAACTCCTGTTCAGGGAAGAACCAAGGGAATGTGGCCTCCTGTGATGAATGGGCCTCCTGTGCTGAAAAAAGCCAAGGAGTCATGTCCTATTAGATGACAAAGCTAGAAGAGCAGTTAACATGTGGTGTTATTTGAGTGCTTTTACAACCTGAAGGAACACTGCCCACCCAAACCAATCTGTCCAGATTTCAGATTTAATTTATGCTTCTGGGCCTGCAAAACCTCACAGAGTGGTTCATCCAAGAACTACAGTAGAAATACTTGGTTTTAATCAAATGAGCACATCAGTGTAGTCATAGGTACCAACATCTTGGAACAGCTGGAAATGGGAGAGGAACTACCTCTGAACTAAAATGAAACTGGCTTTTGTGTAGAGTTTTGGATGGCTTAACAGCTACAAATTTATGAAAATATAATTAGCTACTTTTCAGGGTAATGGTTCATTTTTAACATAAATTTCTCTTTAAAAGCTTCAATAAATGTTTGCAGATTATATACAAGTAGTACTAAAAATCTGTGCTATAAACCTTGAAAAATATTTAAATAGAGCTAATTATGAAGCAGGGGTTTAGTGCAGAAATCTGGAAGAGATTGATGGGAAACTATTAAGATCTGTTATATATTAAAATAGTATGTTAATATCTACATAACATCTACATCTATAATCTATATAACACCAATATTTATAATATTATTTTAATGCTAATATATACATGGGTATTTAATATGTGTAGACACACACACATATATTTAAGTATATATTGAGATTTCTTTTTCTGCAAACTTGAGGTCATGGGAACATTTGAGAATCAAGTACATGATTCTTTTCCAGTTGTTTTGGAGGATCTTTGTAGGGGAGGGCCTGCCTGTCTGTGTGTGAGGACAAGCACTGCCATTAGGTGCTGTGCTCAATGGTTACTCTCTATATGAATAAACTGTGTGGTTTCCTCTAAATCACCTGAAATTAGGCCATTTGAAGACAGGACTGGCAACATTGCTTGGCCATCTCAAGCCATGGGCATGACTCTGTGACTAGGTAGCATTGGTTTCTGACTCAAGGTCGTGAAGGTGGGTGCTTATGTGGAAGAACACAGACAGTTCTTATATAAGCAGAAATTAGTCCACTACACACATTTTCTGGATTCATGGTAAGCTGGGCTGTGGTCCTCCAAAGCCCTCCTTCGGCTGCAGGTACCATCAAATGTGATCCACTGGAACTTCAGAGGTGGTTGACTGCTGGGACTGGTCGTGCACAGAAGCAAGTAAACTGTGGCTTGGTGCTGGCTTGTGGGATAATACAGCCTGGTGATGACTTGGCCATGTAGGACTGTCTGTGTGATGCTGGGACGTGCCCTGTGCCCGTGTTCTGTGTGCTCATGGTGCCTCACCAGGGTTCATAGGGCAGCAAAGTGGTCCCGGCTGGGAAAATGTTGCTGGGTATGTTCCTTGACATTATTGCTTGAATAAATGTGGCCTTTAAGCCAAAGTGCTTGTGCTGTGTCTGTGTCCTGCTCTGAGGGAAGTTCACGCCCAGGGAGGATTGCCGCAGCTCTGGGGAAGGGGACTGCTCTGCAGGCCAAGCTTCAAGCTCGAGTTCCAGTGCAGCCACAACCCTTTATGAGAGATCCTGATGGGCCCATGATATTTAGATATGCCTCTGGTAATATAATCAGCTGCCACCCACTACTCAGCTTCTAAGCTGATCCTAAAATAACCTTTGGTAGAATGACACATGTGAAGCTTCTCTCTGCTCCAGTTTAATCTCCTGTACACAGTCCCAGTGTAAGGTTTATATGACAGTCATAAGGAAGGCTCTGTAGGTGTATCCAGACCTTTTATGAGAGCATGACACAACATCATTTATCTCCCTTCTCCTTGACATTCTTGTCTGCTTTCAGTTTTGAAATTCGAAGTGGTGTGGACCTGCCCCATCTCATGGATAGGGTGTGAGCTTCCACTTTTCCAACTTGCTGAGTGCTCAGTGTTCTTTCTGAGGACACAGGGTTTGGACTTTCCCTTTTTTCCCCTGCTGATCTTTCACAAGAATAACAAACCATGAACGGATGTTAATGGCTCCATGCATGGGTTATATATATGTGTGTGCATATATAGGCTGTCTGGTTCCTGAGAAGACTTTATTGGCATAAATTTGGAATATTTACAAGTGGCAAATTCATTGGTGAGATTATGCAGCCCAGAGTAAATGAGCTCTGAAGGGCATTTATAACACCTTCAGACAAACCAGCCTTTTCGTTTACAGCAAAGGGGTTTATATGTGTGTGTGTGCCTGCATATATATAATTTAAATATAAGTATGTGTCTGTGCCTTTTTTCTTTCTCTGAAATACAGAAGTAGCATTAATATTTCTGCTTCTGGCTGTCCATAAAAATCACACAACCCTGGAACGATAGGGCAGCTGTCATGTGAGTGCAATATGGGAATGTCTGCAATTAAGGCCACTTTTATAAAGTGACATTCCAAGGTGGTCAGACAGGCCCCTGGAAGCTCCTGAGGGACTGTAGGTAGTGGTGAAGTTTCCTGTGTGCTTTGCTGGGGTTTGAGGGGCATATTCCCCAGCTGGGTGGTGAAATGCAGCTTCTCAGGCCAACCGTGGTAACGCTTGGGACTCGCAGTGCTCACAGAGGGCACACAAGAAATGTAGCTTAAAATCCTTTGTTTTCTTTGGCCAGCAGCTTGAGGGGCAAGACGAGGAGGGTGGAAGAGCAGAGAGCAAAAAAATACCCTTTTGTAGTAGATTGAAACAAAACAACATCCAAGAAACATTGGTAGTTTGAAAGCAGTTTGGAGGGTTTGTGTGTTAGAAGTAGTCCCAGCTGAGAGTTGTTGCTGAGCAGAGTTCAAGCAAGGAGGCCAAAGGTGCAGCATAAATATAGTTTGTCAGATTGTTGCTGAAATAGATGAACATTATTCCATGCAATAATCATAACTACGTACATGGCATAAATACAGTCATCGAGTGATGCCACAAAGTACTTAATGGCTTGTAGTCATTGTGCCTTTTGACCTGGAAGGAAAAGGGTGTGATGTTCCTGTTCCAATTATAATCAATGAGCCTTGCTATTGATCTGTGGGAGACACTGAGTGCAGATGGATGGTGTGGGGTTAGCTGGGGAAATAAACTGCTGATGGACTGTTCTGTTTATTTAGCTTTGATGGTAGCACTGCACTTGGCACTCGCTTGCTTTGTGATTTTTAATGTATTGTCTTAGCTCCAAATGAATGTTTAACAAGGCTGCGCCTAGTAATTTTACAAGTAGCTTTAGGAATTCATTCATTGTGTAAAAGCATTCTGCACAAGAGCTGAACTGCTGGGAAAGGTGCAGAGAAGGCAGGGCAGCATGTCCAAGAAGACACCTTGCTTGGCAGAGGGAGAGGGATGGCTGTTCCTTGTCTGTAGGCCAACTTGCTTTAGACTGTGTTTTTATTGGCTAATCAATATACAATAGAAATCCACTCCCTAGTCAATTTAAGCACCACTTAATTGAGAAATAAATGATAAACACATTATGCTTTGCTAGTAGAGAAAATTTCAGGGTGATTATGGATGCTCTGCTAAATTTTTTGGCATCCCTTGAGAGAGGCTAATTTCCTTCCCTCAGGGCGGCTCCACAAGCTTGGGTCAAATCCTGGCATTGATGAAGCAGATGAGAGTTGTCCTGTGGATTTTTTATTTTTTCAGGTATTATTTTAAAGAGGGCCATTGTATACCAACCTTTATCTCTGATGTTCTGCTTTCCCCTGAGAGCAGGACCTCCTTTGACTGCTGGGTCTCTCTGGTTGGCTCTTGGCCAAGGCTGTTTACACAGGGCTATGGATGCACTCTGTGCCTCCAGATTGAGCCCCTCTGCAGTGCAAGGCTGATTTGTTGAGCATTTTGCTGAGACAAACCAGCAAATCTTAAAAGCTGTGATGGCCCTTTGGCTGGTCCAGTACCCTCTGCTCTTTCCAAGCAGCCTGACCTCAGGCTGGCTCCCCATGCCAGCTGCCTGAGCTCACCCGCCGCAGGAGAGTGGTTCCAGCACAGTGATCCACGCTGCTCTGGGACAGGGCTCTGACTGCTCAGAAAAGCTGGATTTTTTTCAGATCCGGCCTCTTGCCAGCATGGTGCATGCCCTTCACCAGCCTGTGGAGTTAGCAGTCACAGTGGATGGGTATCCATGAGCCCGTTAATGAGGTGCTGGACGAGGGAGCTGCGTCAGACAGGAGCAGAGCAAGCTTTGTTTAATCAGCGTCTCAAGTCCAGTCTCCAGCTACGACAACTGATTTGCAACGGAAGCCGTCAGGACAAGCTGGGATACAAAAGCCTGAGGATGTGTTATTCTGCTTGGCTTTCAGGCTTTGTGCTGGCTGCTAGTGATAGCTGAGACTTGTGAAATTAAAAAAAAATAACCACTTACTAGGTGCTCCACTCAGTTCCTGCTCCCTGTGTAGACTTTTGGCTGTGCTCTATCCAGTGCTGCATCCAAGGCACCGTCAGCATCCATCTCCTTTTATGCCAGGATGAGAGCCTGACACCTGTGCTCCATGGCTGGAGCTGAGCTGCTTGGTGATAGAGTAGGAAGTCTCCTCTTTTGAGGGATTATGACCTGGGAAAGATCTCTCTGTTTTGCAAGAGAGAATAGATCTAAAACTCTGAGAAGTTTTCCAGTTGTCTTCATAATTTCTTGGATGCTGATGATGCTTCCTGGTACTATCTGAGCTTGTGTGTGTGGAACTTGTGGTCCCTGTTTGCTTTTGCAGGTATTCTGACAATTAAGGGGTTGCATTGCCTTTATTTCTCCTCTGTTCAGCCCCATGCTAGTTGAACAGGCTGTGTGCAATTTATAAATAAATATTTATTATTTTGAGCTATGACTGAGAGAGAGGGTATTTCCTGGCTGTGAATAGCTGCAGGAGTTGGAATCTGCTGGCTCTGGAGTGCCAGGCGATTCCGAAACCTGGAAGTCATTATAACTTTTTCTCTCTGTGACCCCTGCCCTTGTCTCACGTGGACACCTGCGCCTTATTCCCGTGTCAGCTTGGCAAAAACAAACACCCTGTTAAGATTGCTGTCCCCTCCACCATGCAATGAGTGCCTGCTTTGCCCAGGGGTACGAGTGGCTTTGTTGCCTTGTGGGTAAGGGTGATAAGGGTCTGCTCCGGGGACATTACCCCATACCTCCAGCCTTCAGTGGGGCAGGAGTAATGGTTGCAAAACTGAGTCCGATTTTGTGCCAGTGTCTTGTCTGCTGCCACCACTTCCCTGCCCAGTGCTGGGGTCAAGTGCTGGCAATGTGGTGAGGATGTGACTTCTTTCTGCCTGTTAAGTGTTTGGGATGTTGGGGCTTCTTCCTTCAGAGCTTGACAGGCACAAATCACCAGAGGATGGGCTTTGTGTGGGAATTGAGGTCTCTTCTGTGTGGTTTTGGAGTTTTTGATTGGGTGCTCCTGAGATATTGGGAAGCCCTCCAAGGGAATGACCTGTGGGACTGATGCCAACTGTACTTTCAGAAGTGACCCAAGACACTTGGAGCTGTTCCCAGTGTTCAGAATTGTCCTGAAATACCAGCATGATGTAAAAAACAAATGTAGAATTGCTAAATGTATGTTGTCCAAAGATTTTTGCAAGCTGTCGTAACTCTGCTTCAAACCACCCCCCCCCAAAAAAAAAACCTAACCAAAAATCGCCCCAGAAACGACCCTCCACAAAAACACCCTGGTGGCCCACTCATGGTTTTCCTCAGCTGAGAATCAGGCCTGGTGAGTCTGATTTGTCTCCATCTATAAGGCATGCATGAGAATAATAAAAAAAGCTGAAAATGAAAGAAGTGCTTGTAATTTTTTCGGGAGGCAGTGATGGTATTAGAACAGAAAATGTGAACCAGAGGCACAAAACCCTGTAATTTTTTTCAGGGCTTTGATTTGTATCTGACTTAAATTTTAGTGTAGAGACACAGAATGATGCTTTCCAGGTTCCAGTAAGGAACCTTACTGGAACTTTACTGTATCTGCTTTCTATCTGTACAAAAGTTCCCCTTGCCACTTCCAGAAGGAGAATATTTTATATACCATTGCTTTAACTACTTTTTGACCTGAACTTAATCATCTTCTTTTACAAGGTTTATGGTGTGCTCGTACTGGCTTTGAAAATCTTTAGTCACTGATGTCTGTATTGCTCATTAGCACTTTTTAATTTTTAAACCAAGACTGCTATCTAAATGTTGATTTCTTACAGTGGAGATCTTTTTCTAATTATTAAAGGCATTCCTACATTCTCAGCCAGCTAGCTGGATTTCTCATTTAAATGATGTACAGCAACTAATATTGCATGTTAGTGTATAATTGCAGACAAAATGATATTGTGAAAAATCACTTAGAAAGGATTTTTCTTTCTCTAAACCAGAAAGAATAAGAGGAAAAGTAGCCAAGGGGTTGACCACACTTTTAGTTCATACTATAGGTACAGATGTAGATAGCTGTTTAAAATTATCAATGCTGTGTCATAGACAACCCCATGTTTATGAAGGGACCTGAAAAACATGAATGTGTATTAGATATACTTGGCCCTCAGAAAAGAATGTTTCTTTTAATCTGAAACAAGCTTTCTTGAACAGATTTGGAGGAGCAAATGATGTCTTGTCTAATTGGCAAAATCAGCCCTCCAAGAAATGCATGGTATTTTCAAACCCAGAACTCATGACTTTGTCTGTGAATATTTTGAATGTTATTATGGGAGTTGAGGCATTTCACTAAAAACTGGAACTGGGGGATGTTCTGCCCCCTCTCTCCCAACACACGGAAATCTGGAGCTAAAGCTTTCTGGTGCTGACTGCCCTCCTTGAGAAGCTCAGGGCTTCATCTTAAGTGATGCTCAGCTTTTTATAATTGCCCCGGGGTAGTCATGGTGGGTCGTGGTTGTGGCACACATCAGAAAATAGTCTCATTTTAGCCTCTGTCTAGACTTGCCTCTCTGCTTGAGTTTGCAGGGCTGCAAAGTCAGGGCGGCTTGCACCTGTGTCACAGGCTGCTGGGTCTGAGTTTGGGTGAGGCTTGGGCAGGTGAGAAGTGTGTTTTCCAGAGTGCTGCTGCCTCCCTGCACAAGTGTGGGGAAGCCCCAGTCCTTCAGCATTTGCCAGAAGCTGTGGTGTAGCTGGAGGGCAGAGGAGCTTGCACCATCCTGCTCTGCCCAGGGCTTCTCTCCCCCCCGGGGCGCTTGCTGGGAGATGGGAAGGTTCGGTGTCAGTCGAGTTCCAGCTTTTTTCCGGTAAGTATTTGTCGATTGAAATTGAAGAATTGTGAGCACAATTCATCTTAGCGCGCAGGGAGCAGCGGGTGCGAGCAGAGCTGACTGGGACCAGACATTGACATACGGGCCGTCATCAAACTAATTGTTGTTTGAATTACCTGTTATGATCCGATGACAAATCTGCTTCACTCCTGCCACTGGAGCAGAAAATGTAGCTTGAATTGGCGTGATGTTAGCAAGTGTAAACTGTACTTCAACAAGATGGATAAACCCAATTATGGGGCAGACCTGCAGAGAGAAAATCCATTTAAATCTCGTAATGTTAAGCAGAGCTGTGTTTAATTCATTTGGACCAATTTGGGAATGATGTATGAGTGTTGGTGAACATTAGTCAAAGGGAGAAGGGCTGGAGAAAGAGATGCAGTGCTGAGGCAGGATGGCAGAGGAGAGCTGCACCATCTCAGTGGTTAGCACTAATGGCTGGGGAAGGCTAAAATGACAAAAAGATGTACTAACTGCTGGTACGAGAGCAGCCCAGTGTAAATGAACCAATAAGAGAAACATATGGAGCAGAAAGAAGGTGTAGTATTTTTCTCAAGACTATTGATCTTTCCCATTGAGAGGGAAATATATATAAATTGAAAGCAGCGTTTTGTTAGTTTATTTATTTTTCTTTTACTGACTGCCAAAAGGTGTGAAGGGGTTTTCAAAATTATTTTCCCCCCAAACTTCTTGGGATTTTTAAGATTTATTGAAATGCAAGGGAGAAGGAAAGGTTTTTCTTTAATTTTTTTTCTCATTATTTTTTCAAGGACAGAGAGTAGGGACTGATCACTTCCTCATGGTCTTTTTTAGTCTTGTGATGGCTTTGTGGGATGTATTTAATGTGTGCTTATTCAGAGGTTTTCTAGGTACAGCTTTCAGTATTTTAAGAGAAAATTAAGCACCGTGTTGTGCAGACAGAATGATTGACATATTCCAGAGGATGAGGGTGTTTTACAGTGATGGCCTAAGAAGCTGTTACTGCTTATTTACTGGTGTAACACCCAAAATGTGTGCCCTAGGCAGCTGTAAAATGCCATGAAAGATCCAAGTGAACAATTTCACAGAGGAATCGCGTTGGTAAGACAGAGAGGGTGAACAATGAATGTATTTGACTCTGTTGTTCATGGTCCTCAGTAGGTTCCAGCAAAACTAACTCAGATTCATGTCTTCTGTCTCATTTCAGACCCCCAAAAAGCCCTGTCTTTCCTTATGTTACTCATTTAAGGCTCTTTCCACAAAATTTAAAAGCCATGAATAAAGAGGCAGTGTTTCTGTTTGAATCCTTCTGTGCCTGTTCCTGCCTTGCTGGGCATCCCCTTGCTTCCTTCTCATTGTCACAGTGCTCTGCTCAACTCCTGCAACTGCTGGTAGCAAATAACACGGGAGAAGGAAACCTGTCCCAGGGTTATGGGTCTCCAAGTTGAGCTACTGAGGTCAGCTAGTCATTTTGTGACATTTCTAGAGACTGTTAAGGCTAGGGTGAAATAGCCTGCTGCTGATACATAAAATTTAGGACATTTTAGCAATTCTTTATTTCTGGTATACCAGAAAGCTCAGTGTTCTAACAAAAGGGATTCTGCAGGACTTTATTAAATAAAACACAGAGAGAAGAGTTGGTCTTCATTTTCAGTCATCTATACTTCAAAGCATATTAATTTTGCAAGGCATGATTTCATTTTGATATCTGTTAAATCTGAGCTATTGAAAATAGTTTCAAACAATTTTATTTCTGTGCTTGGGACACTGAATGAGTAGCACTTCATTGTAATGAAGACAGATCCATCAGCGTTTTTGGGGAGGCTGGTAGGCTGTGTTCCTGTCTTGTCCTGAAAGTCCATTTAGCCTCAGTGAAAAAAAGCTAAGAAAGCCTGCTTGAGAGGATCAAAGGAATTGAGCTCCAAGTTGTTTTAAAGGCCTAGGACATAGTGCTGCTGGCAGAAAGGTGTTTTATTCCTTTTTCTGGATGTTTTGCCATGTGGCAATGGCAACAGGAGCAGTATGATTCAGGGTGAGCTGTGACATTGAGGTGTACCAGTGTTACTTAGAGGGTCTGTGTGTACTGGGGTCCTTCTGGAGAGCCTGGAAGAATCCATATTAAAATGACAATGTATAACATGCTGTGAGTGTCACACGAGCTTGTTTCTGGCACTGTCACAGTGGGCGAGCCCCGTCACTCACCCCTCCCCTCACTGTGGGATCAGCAGGGACAGCTAAAAAGCTCTGGGGACTTCATGGTAGCTACTCTTACATTGTCAACACTTCCTCTTGTAATCCCTGCTCTGAGAATAACCAAATATTCAGACTTAGCAACTGTTTTTCCTGCCTAGTAACTTCATCTCAAACAATGTCTGCCTTTGAGAATGCGTCTGGATTGCCCAGTGACCCACTCGGTGACAGTTTGTGTGTTTTCTTTTTTCCCCATGTGGATCATTTTTTTTAAAGTCCCAAAATACTGGCCCACCAGCTGCTATGATTTGGCATTGCTTTATACTTTTTTTTCTTAAATTATAAAATAGCTTTTACTTGTTAAAAAAAACCAACCTGAAACAAAGCCTTGAAGTGCAAACAAGAGGAATTGAGGGCCTTTTGGTGTCTTGAGATGTGTACACATGTCACAGGAATGTTGGGTTCATTCTTAATTAAAAGGTCGCTGTTTGTTTAACGAGGTGACCGCAGGATCTTGGATGCTGACACAGGAGTCACTCTTGGTTTGGAGAGCATAGGTCATATGGAATGTGTGTGTTATAGGGGTGTAGTGGGTATCCTGCCTCTGTCCTTTAAGGAACATCATTCAGCTGATAAGGATCTTGGACGTGTTGTTGTTTAAAATGGGAGGAAGGATGCAGAAGTTGTTGAACCCAAAGGGCTGAGGTGGCTCTTCACTGTTACGGACGATTTTGTTTGTCCTTTGGCCTGGTTGTCTCTGCCTCAGTTTGCCCATCTATGAAACAGGACTAGCACTGCTTACCTAATACTTAGCCTAAGGCATAAGGTCATACTCTCAGTATTTGGAAAATGATGCAGTCTGGAAAGGACTTTGGAGAAGTGGGGTTAAAGTAAAAAAGAGCTGGGTGAAATTAAAGAACTGTTCGGGTTTCTTTTTTTTAATGCTCCCTTCCCCTGAAGCTCTCTTTTCCTTTTGACTTCCAACCAAAATCATATGTAAAAACATAAGCCACTGATTGTAAATGCCAGCTGACAGTTTGTCAGAATGGGAGCTGTGTATTTGGACTTCTTTCTTTTCTCTCCTACCAGATGCTGAATGTGTTCAATAATTATGTATATGAAAGAATTTTCATTATAGCATTGTGGTTTCATGTTCTCAGAAGTGTTTGGACTCGGGCAGCCATGAGAAGCCAGATTGCATGACACATTTTAGGCTTTGTTTCTCCCTGACCACATGCACTTTTTTTTTCCTTTCCTCTCCTCTCCTCTTAAAGTCTGAGTAAAAGTTGTATTGATTATAGCAATCGCATGGAAAATCCCACTCCAAAGTCAATAGGACAGTTTTACTAAACAAAGATTCCTACCCCCCCTCACCCTCCATGCTACCATACTTTACTCCTGCTACAGGGCTCTATAGGCCAACTAAAAATTACAAGAAAATGAGTATGTAAAGCTTGGGCCAAATATACCACCAAGGACTCATCTTCTTGTGCTTACAATCCTGTAAGAGACTGTGCTCACACAAAATACTTCTCCTTGAAATTATTCTAGGAGTTTAAACAGATTCTACCATTTCTAAGAGCTGTTTCAGAGCAAATTCCTGATCTTGTAATTTTTAATGTTAAACTCCCATTTTTATAATGATTTATTTGATAATGATTATAGTATTTATTTTTAATGGTGATGAACTATTACTCTAGCAAGTCAGCTTTTATAGGGCTGCCTGTAACCAAATCTCAGCAACAGGGCTGTGAATTTTACCTCAACAACTTTGTGAACTTCAAAGTCTATCTGGAAATGTGTGATGCTGTGATTATTTGTTGATGGTTTTTATTTTTTTCCTAACAAGAAACAAGCAGACTGGCAAAAGAAAAAAAATCCACACTAATATCACAACCTGTCAGGGAATAGAATGGTGAAGAGCTCTAGCAACAGCATCAACTTTCATTTGCTGCTTGTATTTAGTGTCTTCCCATTTTTTGACTTTTCTGGTAAACAATATTTTTCAAAGGGTAGAAGAAAAGCATGTTTTAAGCATACAGGGTGGGCTGGGTATGCTTGTTGGAAACTCAGTGCTTCATTTTTTGGGAAAACTTCAAGCTAGATAGCATGAATATTATAAGACAGCTTTTTGCATAAATCATGTTTCAAGGTATTTACAAAAATTCTGTATTGGCTTGTATTTTTGCGTGCTATTGAGTGATGGGAGTATGTATTACCTAAGGAGCTGGGGCTTTTGTGTGTTTGTTTTCTTTTTTTTTATTTTCCAATCAGTATGCAAAATATTGGTTGCATTGGTGTGCGAATTGAGGGGAACCAAATGAATTGGTTTTTTGTCAAAAACCACAAGCAGAGTACATGGGGTTTTGATTTCTGCTTTAGTGGTTCTGTTATCGTTGTTATTTACAGCAAGAGTGGCTTTTTATCTTTGAGTTTGTGCTCTTTAGCCTACTTTGCAATTGAGTTCTTGGTTTTGTGGTTTTTATCAGCAATGTTCAGCCTAGCTTCCAGAGTTCTTAATTTTGCTGTTTGCAAGTCCCATTTCTAGCTAGATCTTTAAGGTAGATAAGTCGGTAAAGTGCTTGAGAATTACTGTAGGGTAAAATTCCTCTCCATGGGAATGACCATGACAAACTGGATGGAGACAGAACATCTCACTTTCAGGAAAGCCACCTAAGAACAAGTCTGACTCTGAAACTGGTTGAAGAGCTATTTCTCTCAGAAACATGTCCACGGCTAACATGTCACTCATTCAGGACATAATTAAATTATTTAAAAATTACAATTAAAATAATTACACAAATTGTTTAATTTCTACTACAAGTGACTCTGAATGCTTCTTTCAATAATTCTTTTGCTTCACATTGCCTATATAAAATACGTACTGAAGAAGAAAATATAGTCAGGACCTTTGAATTTCCCACCTGAAGGTTCATAATGAATGTTTGGAAGGTGAAGAATTTATGCTTTTTAAATTTACCAAGCATGAAAACTCCTGTGTATTCACATGTTTGAGAGGAGTGGAATCTTCTTCATGGTGAAAGCTAACGTTTTTCTTCTAGCATCATGCTCCTAAGCTCTTATACTGTTTAAGCAACATCAAATACTGTCAGACATATGATAAAACCGAGAAATAGAAAGTCTGTTTGCTCCCATCAATAACCTTAGGAAAGCCAGTAGTGGTGAGAGCCACTACTGCCCCCACCCCCTCATACACTGTGCAGGATATCTTTGTGATAGACTAACTTTTATAGGACAGTCTTTCACTGTACATCTCCACTTTCATCTTGCTGTTATCAACTCAATAATACTGGCTTGAGAACGAAAGCTATCAATTAATTAATTGTTGGTTAATAAAGAAGTAACGGTGCTTTCTAGCTGAACCACAGTGTGGCCATAAACACCTTTTAGAAGGCTTTGTCTCTGTGATGTCTTCCTAAAAGTAGAGGAGACTTTCTGTATCTAGAGCACAATGGAACTGCATCCTGCAAAGCACGGATGGTTCTAGAGAGAAATGTCATTTCTTGAAAATGTGCTGAAGAGATCGAAGTGGCCCATGCATAGTTTGGGGCCCACGGATTGGGGTGGTGAAGCCTATACTTTGACATAATTTATCTTCCTGGGGCTGGGAAACAAAAGACCACACAGAAAATGAGCAGCAGAATAATTCATCTTATTGATAGGCATGAAATTAGTGACAGCAGGAAGAGGAAATTTGTTGCCTATTTTATACCGTTTTGCTGCGTGTCCATCTCTTCTGATTGCAAGTTCTCTTGCTTGAAGATGTTATTTTGATTTTCTGGCTTGCAGCATCAGGACTGTAGTCTGTTGATGATGTAGCAGTGCTTTCATGAGAGTGGGGGTGCAGTTTTATAGGCACAGTAACCACCCCCTGATGGTTCATTCCAATTAATAAGTGTATAACCCCCCACGTGCTGCAGAGGGTGATTTTATGTGATCTTCTGTGATTAGTGGTGAGAAATGTAGCTTTATATGTGCAAACCCGATTTATAAATTGCAGACTATATTTAATTAGCATTATGCACCCACGGCCACCTCATCCACACTTCTGCTGCTAATCCGTCTCCCTGGGACTCTGCTGCTCCAAACGGCTCAGTGTCTTCAGCCAGCATTTACAGATTAATAAATCTGCCAGGGAAGCATTCCCTCCTTATCTGTTTGTCTGTGGAAATATCCCCAAATGTTAGCTCTGACCACAAGTCTGAGATGAGCAATTTTTATGTCTCAGCTGCTGGCAGCTCTTCCCGTAGCTAAAAGTGCCATGATTTCTGAAACCTGACACTTTATCCTCCAGTACTAGAAACAGGAATTTAATTCCCCTGGCGAGGGGAGGGACCCAACTTTCCAGCAGAACAAAGTCAGCTCGTTTGTTTCTCTTGTTCTTAATCACAAGGCTTGGGAAGGCTGGATGTGGTGTGTGGAAGCACTTGATTATGTTGTAGGAAGTTCCTGGGATGCTTGCTCAGGGACACTTGTTTTAGCTGGGATGGGGATCAGTCTTTGGGGAGATCCAGGAAAATCCAGGAAACTGGTTTTCTTTGTTACTAGTTCTCGGTTTGTCGCCCACCCAGACAGGCAATATGTTCCTTAGCATCGATGTTGCATTTCACAGGTCTCTCATTTGAGCAGTTTCCCTTTTCCGTGCCTCCCTCGTTCACTTCCATCTGTTTTTTGGGCAGGGTCAGTCTTTCTCACTCTCTTGTTTGTACAGTACTTAGCACAAAAGGACTCTGTTCTCTGGTGGTGCCTTTGGGCACTGCTGTTAGACAAATAAAAGGGTATAAAGTTTGCATCAAACTTTTTTGCAACCTTTCTTGCACAACGGAGTGCCTGTGCCAGTCTGTATGGTGCAGTGATGTCTCAAATGCTGGATGGTGCTGTGTGAAGGATTCAGTATGATTTTGTGATCTGTGACTCTAATATTGTGTTCTCAGCTGCTCTGGATTGCAGACTTAAACATAATTATAAACCTTGCCTCCAAAATCTCACTTTGTGAACAAATATGGTTCCTATAAAGGCAACAGTAGCAGTCTTGTTACTTAAGTTAATTTTAAAAAGCCCTGAATAATACTATATGAAGTAATTCCTTAATTTTTTTTTGTTGTTTTTTTTTTTTTTGCTTTGGGATTAAAAACTCAATTTTTTTTTCCCCCTGGATTTCTTTAAAGTAGTTTCCCTGAGCAGTAGGCAAGGTTCTACTTAGAATACATTGTCTCTGCATAGGAGATCAGATTACCTAGAAATAATATAAATACCTCTGGGTGAATGTGCCTTCGTGCCCTCAGGAGATAGTAATTTTTTTGTGAGCTTCAGAATCCCACAGAAAGAAGCCTGGAATCCAAAAGGCTCAGGCTAATTCTGTGGTGAAACTAGAGAGAGCTGTGCCTTTCCTAACTGAAGAGAGAAGACGGTGATAACTCAAGGCCTGAGGACTTTATCAGTGTGGCCCAGGGTTTGGACATGTTTTTCCATATGCTAGGAATGGGTGTGGAGAGGAGACACTGCGTAGTCCTACGGATGCACTGGAATGTATGTCCACATCAGAGATGGTCAGGGGAAATAATTTATGGATAGATGAAGAAAAAGAATAGAGCTGGGGGTATGTGGAGACATCTCTCTCTCCCCTATTGTGCTGATTATTTATTATTTTTCTTCTGAATGTTTGCTGGATCTTTCTTCAGTGATGCAGGAAGTTGCATGAAATGGCAAATGGAGCCAAGTTACGTATCGTGTCTGCCTCAACAGTCCTCCTTCCCCCCTTCATACTTCATGTCTGCTGGCTGTTTAATGTATGTAAAACTGAGCTCAAATTTTAAAATTGATTGTTGGACCTTGATAAACTGAGAAAACCTGAGTGGGCAGTCGATGGCATGGAGACAGCCAGGCATCTTGGTTGTGTTTATGTGGTTGATGTCCCAAGAGGACAGCCTGAGGTGGTGCTGGTTGTATTTCAGGTGGGGAAAGTGAGAAATAATGAGGTTAGGTTCGTTTAATTCTTTCAAGGTGCTGATGTGGACAGACCTAGATATTAAAGTGAGCTGAGTATGAGTTCTTGCTTGTATTTATCACTTAGAGGTTTATGGTGGTCAAAGATGGGACCACCTCCTAAGTGGCCAAATAACGTGTGCCCATGCCCTGTCTGGCAGTGTTGCTTTCTTCAGCTGCTGAGGGTCAGGGCAGGGGGCTGGGAAAGCCTGGAGCTGCCACACAGCTGGAGTGTGTTAGTGCTGAGGAGTTGATGGAGTACTTGCGTGTCTGAAGTATGCAGCGCCTCTGGGACATGTGTGAGGCAACGCTGTTTACTTGTATCTACTTGTTTGCCGGGATAAAGCTGCATAGTGCAAGCTTGTATCCGAGGCCACCTCTGTTATTCCTGGATGGTCTCCAAAAGTATCTCAAGGCATTTATAGTCTCCTCTCCTTTGCCCAGATTTTCCTTGGAGCTCTGCTGACCAGAGCCGAGTTGTGACTTTGTTTTTTGATCGATGTTGAACAGGGCTGCTGAGCACTACAGAGGTGTTTCTAGTAAGCACTAGGAACGTGTTTTGCTGTATTCAGTTACACTCTGAACCAAGGAAAATGTGTGCAAGTATTGTATTTTAATAGTAGAAACACCAGTTTGATGTTTTGGTACAGCGTCATTACCTTGAGGAGTAGGAATATAAACCAGCATTACAGGTCTTAAGAGCACCCTGCCATGTTCCTTTCCTGTAGTGGGAAGAGCTGATTGTGATCTTATTCAATGAAATCCTGCTTGGAGTCCTCTAAAAAGAACTTAATTTACTGTAGTAAAATAAAGCATACAGGAACTACCCATCGATGGGGCATTTTCTCCCTGACTAGTAGTCTGGCTGATCTGATTTGTTCAGTCCCCATGACACTTGCACTGCTTTTCCTTTCTTTTCTTCTCCTCTCCTCCCTTCCCAATGCTCTACAAAGCTGCCTCAAGAATGGTCCTCTTGTCACAGAGACTGCAAATGCCACCTTGAGCACCTGGAGTAATCTTCAACTTCATCTTCTGCAGAGCTGTGGCTTTCTGTGGGAGCTCTCACGTGTTTAACACAGATTGCACTGTGCTCCCGCCCAGAAGTACCTGGCTGGGACACTGTTGTCTTGCAGGAGTAAGTCACCCTGTTGGAAATGTTATTGCCAAGGGGTTACTGAGTGTCTGGTGGAATTCAAATTTTGTCTTAAGACTTGCTTCTCTGTTTTACGTTTATATAAGATTTATGACTAGAAACTGTATCCTTTTTTTTCATGAATTGTGTTAGCCTCCTTTTGTGAATGATTTCAGAGTGGTGGTCCTGTCTGTTGCATGTCCCTTTTTATAACTTCTCTTTATCTATGTGTATATATATATAGATACTTCTTTCAGGAAGAAATGTTTTTTGCAAACTAAAGCCCAGATGGGAGAATGAGAAAATGGTGGGCATGTTTTTATTATTGGATTGTGAGAGCTGGAAAGCCCCACCTTTTATTTTGCCTACTTTGTTGTTTCATGTAAGGCTATAACCGACCCTCTCCTTGACTGTCTGGTTCCTCAAGTGTGTGAGTTCTCCTCTTCCTTCCCCTCCTTTCCCCTTCCAAGTAGTGAATGTTGATTTGGGCAGTTTATTCCCTACCGAGATCCAGCAATTGTTTGAATTGAAATAGTTATTGTAAGTCGGCTCATGTGGTTTGTTTTTTTTTTTTTCCTCTCAATGTTGGGACAGCCCCTGCAATGTGTTTCGTGAAGTCAACAGCTGAATCTTTTAAATTACACGCTCTTGTCCCTTGCTCTTTCTTCCTCCCTCCTACTTTGGCTGTGGAGTCTGCTGGAGAGGCAGAAAACAAGTTTGGCACCCACATGGTAGAGAGCACTGATTAGCTCCTAAAAGAAGCAGCAAGTTGATTGCTTGCAGAGATGATGTAAGCCATTGCTCTGGGGTACATCAGGTTGGATTTCTCAGGCTTTATCTTATAAAGCCTAAATTAACAGCTGGTTTGGTTTGAGTTCTTCAGGATCTGACTAAAGGATTACAGTCCATTCTCAAGTGAGTCAATCTAGTTTAATTTATTTCAGGTCTATCAAAAAAGATCAATCAAAGCTCTTTTGAAAGTAAAGCTGTAATCGGCCTGTGTACTTAGATGTCACTGGTTTTGTATTTACTTTCCTTCCCTGGTGGAAAAATGTTCAGGCTTCAGCTAAGACTATATTGCAGTGAATTTTTTCTTTTTTAAAGTAGTTAGATTTTTTAGAAGTTTGCTTGTGTTTTGAGAAACATTGCAGCCTGCATGTGCATCTAGCAGTCTGCTCCTGTTTTTCTTGTGAGTCCTTGAACTTGAAACTGTACTTGAACTGGGAAGGATGGTGGTTTAGTGGTTAAAAAATACAAGTAGGAGTTGGGAATCCAGATTCCTCTGCTGATTGCTAGACCTAAGACATGACCTCAGGCATCTCCTTTAATTGCTGTTTGTCTCAGTTTCCCCATTTGTACAATAGGAACAACAGCATTCAAACAGGATCTAGACACAAAGTAGCCTGTGTTTACATAAGGGTGCGATTTAGAAATCAGCATATTCCACTGAGTGCAACTCCCTGTACACTTTCTTAAATCAGTGTCTCTATTGTTGTCTTAGTGCCTGTAGAGCTGGAAATGACTGTATAGCTAATTCTAAGCTGAGTTTTTGGCTGTATAGACTAGCTAATCAGATTGTAGGGAGACGGGTTGCTGCAGCCTCAGGAAACAAAGTACTGAACTTGTATAAAACCTCTCTACCAGTTTCTGGTTTTTAAAATCTTTTGAAGCATCAGTATCCTGGCAGATTTCATGCCAGATCAGGTATCATCTGGCCTCCTGCCATGGACATAAACTCCATACCATGGTCTCTTGTTAATTTGACAAGAACATAATTGAATGCCCACACCCTAGCTGGAGAGATGCTGGATGATCTGGTACTGCAGACGTGTGATAAACATCATGGAAATGTGGCCTGATTTTAGCAGTTGCACAAGAGATTGTATGAGTTTGGTTTAATTAATTCCAGAACTGATTTTCAAGGTGTTCATTTCTACATGCAGTAAAAGTAGGACCATAGCATAAAAAAATTAGGAAAATAAGTGACTGAGACTTCAACCAGAGATTGCTCATCACTTCTGAATTTTTCTGTTCATGGGCTGAATGTGAAGCTGTTCATTTTGTGACGTGTAGCTCAGCCTCCCTGAATCCTGTTCAGGTCCTTGCTGGACCTTTGAAGAGGAGGAGGAGGGGTTCTGGCCAGCCAGCATCATGTCCTTCCCCAGTGGAGAAACCCCATCACAGCTCTTGCCACCAGTCCCCCAGTACCTCCCACTGCCTGCCATGGGAGGCTCATGGAAGTGAGGCTTATGAAGCAATGCTTTGGAAAGTGGAAAGGGTGTCGTGCAAATGCTTTCAGCAGCAGAGAGTGTTGCACTGTGAGGTGTCTATTTAATACTTGGTGCGCTCTCAATTCAAGCCAAGATTTTCTTGAGCTTTTTATTGTGGTTGGCTTTTTAATTTTCAGCTTTCTTCTTCAGGTTTAAAACAAAACAAAACATAAAGATAAAAAAAGTGAAGTTCAAGTTAGTAGATTTCTGAACACACCTGCAAATTCAGCTCCCTTGTGTTGTTCTTATCTGGGTTATTTTTCATTTAATTACGGGTTAGAAATACATGACTGTATTTTCAGCTGATAACAAATTGGTCTTTTGAGTTTCCTGAACTGCTGGTGGCAATTCTGATGGGCACCTTTGCAATGGTCTGAGCAAAGTGTCTGAGATGGCCTTGCCTTTTCCTGGTCTGTGTGACAAATCTCTTATGACTTGTTTGTTTTCCCGCTTAAGAAAAGCTTCCATTTATATTTTAAATATCAGAAATAAATGGCTTAAGTTCCTTTTATGTACCATCTGTCTGAGTCTTTTTGTTCCAGTCCACTTCCCAGTCATCAAGCAATTCTCCTCAGTCTCCTACCTGAACAAGTGAAATGACTGCCACTCCTTTTGCAGATAGAGAGTGGTTTTAAGACCTTCCCTCCACTTCTTAAAAAAGCCAGACATTCTTTGGGCAGCTGCTCTTACATGTAGGGACTTTAAAAGAAGCAGTAGCAGACAGGTGCTTGGTGGCTGAATATGGGATTCTCAGAGTGTCTTTACATAATTTTTTTTAGTAGTAATAATTATACTGAGAGATCAGTCAGGATGCTGCTTGTTGTATCAGTAAATGTGCTATACTTTTTGATAAATGTGAGTCCTGTATGAGTTATGGCTGTCCCTGTGGTATTCTGTACTCCTTTTGGAGGTGGATGCAGGTGTATTCTCCCACTTGAGCATTACTCCCGTGGGAGTATGGTGATTATTCTGATCATCATTCCCAGTGGCTGGTTAGTTTTCTCTCTCAAGTATGGGGATGTTTTTCAGGTGTTTGAGGTGTGAAGACTGTATCTGCTCTCTGTTGGTGAATTGAGGACTACAACAGTGGTCATTAATGTATAATTTTCACCCTCTTTAGAAGGAAATTAACAATCAGGGAGTAACTTCCCTTTTCTGTCCTAGCTAACAACCTCCTCCTGTAATGCCTCCCGGTGAAGTCTCCCCCTTTGAAACCCAAGTCACTGGAATTGCTTCCTTTTGATCCTTCCCTGCACCTGGACCTTCCATAATGCCACGCCCCATCCCTGCTACTCTTACCTGGATACAAACAAACACAAGCACATCAAGAAAGGAGGTTCAGAGCAAACCCTGATAATTGTGCATGTAATGTAATTGGAAGTGTTTCATTGACATGCTGATGTGAACTGTTTCTTCATCTTAGTGCTTGAATGTACCACTAGACTTACATTTAGCTTCTTGTGGCTGCTCTTTGATGCAGGTAGGCCATATTCTAAATAGGCTTGTTGCTATGGTGAAAATAGGAGTCCTTGTCTGCTGAGTGTAACCTTTCCTACTTTCCTGGACATTGACGTATTTTTTTTCCCCCCTTCCTCTTTTGAATATGCCATAGTAGAACAGAATTGTGTTGTCTTTTAGGGAATGTTAGTTGACAAATTGCATCAGAGAACAGTACTTCCAAGGTGTCTTCAAGAAGTTGTGGGTGGTTTTCGAGGGATATGGGGAGAGATTGGAAATCCTTTTTGTGATGACTCAGCACTGCTGAGAGAGCTGTGATTCTCCCCCTCTCTGTCTTCAGGGAGAGAGATGAAAAAGCTTTCCCCTGCTCTTTCCATTACCTGGCTTCTTTCAGTTATTTTTACAAGGTTAATGCATTGTGCTCAGAGTTTGCATTGTTGTGCCAATAAAACTTTAATAATGATGATAAGATTGACGTGCACGCAGGCAGAAGATGAGTCTTTGGGATTTAGTTGAGAAAGGAAGGTGCGTGTTTGTCAGCTGCCTGAAAGGTCCAAGGACTGCTGAGGCTCATTTCAAAGGCTGTGGGAAGGGAGTGCTCTTCAGGGCTGATGGCTATAAAAGCTGAAGATGGCTGCGCCTGTCCATTAATCTGTTGAACTCATTGTTCTCCGGGTCCCCGTTTTATTTTGTTATTATGCCGCATTTTGTGCAAAAGGAACTGGGAAAATCAAGTGTGACTAAGGGCTTTGTGAGACAGCAAGCTCTTAAGGAGAAGGGAGAAAAAAAGGTGAGACTCTTCTTTCTGCTGCTCTGCAGTCAAGGACAGCAGTGGTTGCCGCTGTGCCCTAGCTTGCCTGATGTGTGTGTACTCCTGAAACAGGAGCTTGGAGATGGGGGAATAGCTGCCAAAATACCTGAGGCTTGCCTTTTCCTGGCCCTCATGTAGGCTGGGTTGGTCACACTGTCCCCCCACAGTCCCTGTCCCTGGCTCTGCTGGGAGCTGGCTCTGGGGACCACAGCACAGCCAGAAATCCACTGCTAGAAAGCCACAGCTCTTGGCTCCTGGCTTTCTGCTGAGGATTTCCCCAGGAGGTTTGAAATAACCTGCTCTCCATGCTATCCACCTTCTCTTTGACTTCCCAGCAATGAGTCTATTTCTTATTTAAAGTGTATTTTCCATAACTGCTCCGAAGTCTTGGAAGAAGGAAAACTGACAGTGCTTAATTCAAGTTCAGTCCTTTCCTCCCTGTGACCTCTGTTAGTATTTTATATGAAGATGATTAATCTTATTTTTAAAAAAAGCTGTGTCATCCTTGAGCTCTTCTGGGGAAGTTAAGTTGTAGTTGAAACTAAAACCAAGGGTCAGGGTGTAGGAAATCCCATGCACCTAATTTTAGGGGATCAAAATTAGAGAAGTTTTATTTCTGTCGCTTGAAATGCTTTTTAGGAGCATTCACTTATGCCTTAGACTTATCCTAAGGGTTTAATTCCCTCTTCTTTGTGTTGGCCAGCACAAGTCAAACCAAGCAGCAAGTCACTTAAAAGTGTAGAATGGTATCAGAGGAGTGGGAGGGAGGGCTGTGACTATCTTAGGTTTTGCTGTTGAATGAAGCAACCCTCAGAAAAATAAATGCCATGTGTGGGAGAAAGGCCTGTCCTCTCACCATGAAGTAGTCTCTGATAACAAAGACTTGGGGACATCTTCTTTCATTTTTCTTACACCTGTTATTATCAATGTGGATGGGCAGCATACAGTTGGCTTCTTCCCTTTTGTTTTCACAGTCATCCAGGAGTATTTATCCAAAAAAACATTTCTGGGGAATGACCCCTTCTATGAACGTGGGCTCTGCTGTGCCAGCATGGGTCTCCTTGGCTCCAGGTCTGCAGGTACAGGAGAGTTGTGCCTGGGAGGCTGCAGGTGCTGCTGGCCATGGCCAGCCCTCCATGTGCATGGGAGGCAGCTTTATCCAAGGTGCCATCTCTCCACCCCAACAAAGGCAGTTAGTGAGGAGAGGATGTGGGTTGGGATGGAGAGTGAGATGGTGCATAAAAAGGTGCCGTGTTGCTGGCTCCACCTTGCCAACATCCCACTTTTTTGTGCTAGCTGGGCTTCACGCTGGGACCGTGCTGCTGTGGGCCAATTCAATAAGTAAAAAAAGGAGTAAACCAAGGGATAACTTGGTGAATGACCTGCCTGTCCTAGCAAATTCAGTTTAATTTAGAAGTTTAAAAATGTCCCTGTTATCCACTAATATTAGCATTTTGTGTGACCTGACCTGTTACGTTTGTGACCCGAGCGAGGAGAGGGGAAGCAGTGCTGAATGGGGCTGCTGTACTTGAGGCTATTTTTCTCCCAGCCTCAAAAGCAGGACAATATCCGAGAATAGCAGGCAGTGGGGAAGTCAGGCCAGAGTGGGAACAGCCTGCCATGCCCAGACGCTGCCGTGGCGGTTCCGCTGCAGGACGGAGACCTGAGACCCTGCTCGTTTGTCAGCACCGGTGCTGCGGCTGCTGAGGGTCAGCCTTGCTGCTGGCGTGCTGCCTGCCCTGGTGGCTCCCAGATCTGCCCACTGTCACAGCTCCTGCTCCTGCCTGAACCCCACGGGGCCACGGGGTGGCCTTTGCAGCAGTGCAGAACATCACCCACCATAGGAGGTAGGCTGGGGATGGCGTGGGGCCATGCACGTGATGGAGAACTGCGATGTGGGATCTATTTCCAGCTTTGCCGCAAACTTCCCGTTTTCATTTTTGGAGCAAGCCACTCAAAATCCCTCTGCTCTGTCCTGCCCCTATGCAGAATGGGCCTGAGTGTACTTTCCTCATGGGAATGGTCTTTAAATAGATCTTGGCATAGAGAGCGTGTTGCTGGATGGGTCCAAAGAATGACTGGAGATGGCAATCATGTGAGAAGTGTATTAAAATATTAAATCAAAGTAGTAAAGGTTTTTTTTAAAGTTAAAAAATCTTCCAAGTCTCCCATGCCTGGCTTTTTATCATGACATTAAAAGAGGAGGGCTGGCAATGAAAAGTTCCTACAACTGTCCTTTTAATAAGGAAATATTGAGAAGATGAGGAGGAAGGGCTTTGGCAGGTTGGCTGGTTATCCTGGACATGTCTGGCTGCTTTCCCCATCTGAGTGAAGAGGTCAAACTTTCCCAGCTTCCAGCAGCCCAGGTGACATTGGCAGTTGAGTTAAATCAATGCCTTCATTATGGGGGAGCATTTGCTCACCAGTTAAATACTCTGCGTTTCCAAAATCCCATCTGCTCACACATTCTGTGTTAATAACTGCAAATGCACAAGCACAAAGTTCATTGTCAGGTACCCCACTTTTCCCCCCTCCATGTAGGATTTGGTTAAGGGGATAACAACAGAGTTGTTTTCTTACCAAATTCACCAGAATCATCCACAGACCTGTATGTTTACATTTGGATTAATTTTGTGGGTTTTGTTTTCTACATACTGGGGTAGAATCAAGCATGTGAGGGGGACTTCCCTTACAGCAGTCTTTGCCTTGATCTTTCTTTGGTTTGATGTCATTGATAGGATAGCTCTACACTTCTTTGGGAGGGGTTGTAGTTGTGATGCTGCAGAGAGCCAGTAACAGCCATCAGACCACTAAGGAAAATGTTTTCAAGACACATGGCTTTGGCATGTTTGCTGCCTGTGTGTTTATGTGCTGTGTCTGTACCTGATGGTTTCTGGCCAGGTATATTTGCATCTGTTAGCACTATCTGGAAATCACCCTGGCACTTTGCCTGAGTTGTGTTAAATAAACATGAGATCCCTGTGAAAATGTGCTCAGTGGAGTTAATCAGGTGAGATTTTTTGTGGAGGTAGTTTTATCAGTAGCATTGCTTCTGCCAGTAATTTTGACCATTATTGGAAAGGAGGAATTAAAATCACAGAATCAAAACAAAATTGAAATGAAAGTAGTTGATGGCAGCTGTGGGCAACCATGTGATTTGGGGAAAATGAATAAAGCTGATGAGGCAGAGTCACACCACAAAGAAAACTTTTCCTTTTTCAATTTTTTGCTCCAGAATAACTAATGGCTATGTTGATTTCCAAAGTGTCTGCTGCCAATTGATTTATACCCTGATAATAACCTTAAGTTGTTTAGTTTGTCTTCTGTAAATATATGCAGAAGTTTTAATGACAAACAACCAATGTTTCTGCTGTTCAGACCTGCTGCATATTGTGGAGAGGAGAAATAAGACGTCTGTGCTGCATTTCTCTGGGCCTCTGATATCTGTCTGGGAAGTGGTAGAGAAGGGTTTGCCTTTGCATGAGAGGCTACAGGGCAGGATTCCTGAGAATATCTAGTGAATGCTAGCAAAGTTGCTCTTAAGCTGCCAAGGATATGGTGTGTTCTTTCTTGTCTCTTCCTAAGTCTGCTTTCTCTGGGATGTTTGCATGTGAAATGTATGAGAAATCCCCCCTGAGCAGAAGTGAAGTGGAAATGGCTTCCTGCCTCTAATAAGGGATATGGAGAATATCTCTTTGATTTCTGAGATCGGCATCCCTTCCTTTTCCCTTTATGAAACCTGTATGTTTCTCAGTATATTGACATCTCTTTCTTGAGGGAGAAGACATTTTCCTGCATGAAGAAGATACACAGTGCCTTTGGTAGCCTTTCTGCCCCTGTTTCATGCTACTGTTGGTAGTGGTGACAATGGTGAGCACTGCCCAGTGTTTCACCCTCTGTGGGGCTGCTGAACGTGAGTTTGTGACTGCCCACGGTGGTGGGGCTCTGGAAGGTGGTGAAAATTACTTTAAATGCCTCAAAAGAGTGAGCCTGAGAAAAGGCTGAATGAAATAGTCTTTCACCAACAATGTAAAGGTTTGTTTAGGATTACTGGTGGAGAACAGTACAAAGTTGACCCACTGGGACCCACAGCTGAGTGAAGAGCAGTGGTGCAGGGTGCAGCGAGGCTGCAGCAAGGGTGCTCTGCTAAATGAATGGTCTTGGGACTGGGACTGTTAATCCTTTCACATAAGTGTAAGGGGTTAGATAATTCGGGATTATCTGTAGGAGTTCCCTTATATTAACTTTGGCATGCTTTAAATGGTTCTGTATAGTCATTTCATTCATGCAACTGTGCAGTGCTTAATTTATCATGGCTCAGTAGCCCAGACAGTACCTAAAATGCTCTCAGCTTAACATGTGCTGCGGGGGCTGGAGCAGAAAGCTGTATTAGGAGAAAGCAGGATTGAAGGTTCTTTTGCCAAATGAACTTTATAGGAAGAGTTAATTGCTGGATATTTTATGAGAGCTGTGACCTGATCCTCTGTAGTAAGTCTTTAAACAGAATCTGCAGCTAGGCACTTGATTGTAGTGGGAGTTCTGTTTAGATGTACAAAACACTTAGGCACTAAAGAAGGAAAAAATAATAATACAGGTGTGTTTACTTTTTTGTCTGGTTTTATCAACTTTTATTGTGCAAAATTAGTAGAAGGAAGATAAAAAGGGACAATAATTAGTTCTGACTGTGTTTGCTGATACAACACCACGGAGGATGGGTCAGTTTTGCATTCATCCATTTTTTAGTGGCTTGAGCTTGGTCAGTAAAGCAGCTGAGTCTCTGGTCACTCCTTCAGAGTTCCTGCCTTGCAGGCACAGTCTGTCTCTGGCTGGGCATGTGCCTTACAGAGCAAAGAGGGGCAGAAGGGTTAGTACACAACATTAGCTTTGAAGCAAACCTTTATTTTTCTGCTTCAGGGTTTCACATCAAGTCACCCTCCCTCCTCCCAGATTTTCTTCCTTGCCATCTCCCTCTCCTCTTCCAGGTTTCTTATCATCACTGTACAGGCTAGCAGCTTCTTTCAGCCTTGCAGCTAAAGAGGGTTTTGCTACAGCCAAAGAAAAACAACCAAAGAAGAAAACCAAGTCCCAAAACACCCAACCCAAACCCCAGGTCCTGTCCTGATGCTTGTCTCATAACTGAGGCAGCTCAGTGGCCAGGAGATTGCTGAATGGCTGGAAATCACGGCTATCTGGAGTCTATGGAGGGGCCATGTGTGCAGCTACATCTAAAATTTTTATCACCACCACTGCAGGTGAAAGACTTTCAATTCGTCTGTGCTGGTCCAGCAAAGTCTATTTTATTTATGTGCTTCCAAGCCCTTAAAAACTTCTTTTAGGGTACATCAGTAGGGAGTTAATAGAAACTTTGAAATATGAAAAATGCCTGTGGGTTAAGCAAAAACCTACTTGACCAACTTGAGTATAAAGCTGGTACTTAGTTGGTAGGTCACTTGCTTTGGGGGAGAGGGGAAGGTGTTCTGCTGGACCACAGATAGCATTTCCCAGTGGGAAAGAGGTTGTAAACACAATTAGTAGCTCTTAATTTAGGAAGCAGCATACATTTTATTTTGTTTGTATTTGTATAGTCTTGTAGCAATCGCTTCTAAGTCTCACTGCAGTTGGTTGCTGTTTTAATATTAGCTCAGTACCTTTATTTGTACATATGAACTAGGTAGCACGTGTATGGGCCACTATAAAAATAACCACATTTGGAAAGAGTGAAAATATTCAATGATTTATTCTCTTCCTTGTAACTTCCTTAAAAAAACCCCAGCAAACAAAAAGTACCTTCACAGAGGAGTTTAAAACTCTGGTTTAAAATGTCTTCCATTCAAGTTTTTTTTAAAGAGAAGACTGGGCTTTTTTTTTTTTCCTCCTTAATTTTAAACAAAATGTACTTTCTTAAAGACTAAAATGTCTTAAGCACCAGCATACCACTCTACCTTGTTTCTGCTAAACGGGATTATAAGGGATTTAATTCTTTGAGAATTTCTGTGTTGCAGGGAGTGACTTTTTACAACATGCTAGAGTGAGTGGTATGTGACACTCTCCTCTGGTTCCCATCACATCCCTCTGCCCTGACCCAGGGTTTCCCTCGGTGCCAATACATGAGCATCCTGGGGCATTTTGGATCAGGCAGGATGGGAGAGCAAGAAGGTGGGTCAGCAATAAAAAACCTGACTTGAACACTGGGTGGTTAGAAGCAAATTGTATTGATTTTTCTTTGCAGGTCTGATGGTTTTGAAAGCCACTTGCTGTGCAGCTTTAAGCCTCTTCTGCCATATGTGCCGTCAGTAAATGTTAGCGACTCGGCCAGCACCGCTCGCACCGATCCACCGTGCCTTGGAGCACCTTGAAATACTCTACAACCTTCAGGGCTACTCCAGCTTAAAAGTTAAGCAGGTGCTTAAGTACTTGAGTGGATAGGAGACTTACAGGCACTAGGTTAGCTCCTGTCTGAGCGCAAATGCCATCCGTACTTTTTTTAGCAAAATATTGTACCTGCCTTCTTTTTCTTCCCAGTTTCATCATTCTCCTTCTGGCTTTTTCCAAGCTAAGTGATTTTTCTGGCATGGTGAACGTGCTGCACGTAGTAAGAACCACAACTTGAAATGGAGTATAAATAGAGAGGGAGAGTAGCTGTTCTGGCTGCCATGGAGCATAGCAAGCAAACAGACTTCAGGAATTTTGGAGATTCAGCTAGATTGTTATATATTTACTTGCTTTTTGTTTTTTTTTTAAAGAGAACTTTGAAATTCTTAGTTATAGTAAGGAGATTTAGGTGCAGAATTTGAATCATGGGGCTGTCCTATTGTAAGCTACCATTGCTGCCCTTAATTTATCACAAAGAGAAATTATTCAGCCAAGGTGCTGAATTCCTGAACAGCATCTTTGCAGGTAGGAGGTGTATAAAATTTGTTTCCATGTCTCCATTTTTCTTTCTTCCCATCCCAGTTTTGGAAGTTCCATCTTGCATACTCATGTTATACATTTTTTGGCTCATACACAGATCATTCTTTTTCATTTATCTTTCTTTTTTCCCCCTCTTCTCCCTTTCCTTCCCTCCCCGACTCCCTTTGCGTCCCTTGTAGCTCTAGAGAACTGGCTTGTTTATTGCTGAGAGCGTGGTTGATGCCAAGAAATCCTGACTCCGGGTGCATTATCGCGGGGCTGTGACGCAGGGCAGGATCACGTTCCAGATCTGGGTCTTGTTTATTTTGGATCCTGCTCGTGCTGTGGAGCAGCAACTAGTGCTTGACTTCTCGCACTGCTCCGTCGGCTCCATCTTCTGCAGGCTGGGATCCTGCCGTCTGCTCGCGTTTGCCTGCCTGTTCCTCTCTCCATGTGCTCCAAACCTCTGGGGAGCAGAGGGCCGGGAAGGGAGCTGAGGGATTCCTCGGCTTGAAAAAGCTATACAGGCCAGGCCAGCTGATGGATTAGATGCTGTGCCTGCAGAGTGATTTTTTTTTTGTTGTGTTTTGGGGTTGTTTTCCCCCGTAAGTTGTTTGGATTGCCTTTTTATGGAAGCAGGAGTTGATCTAGGAATTGATAATGTCGGTTTGCAGATTTTGGAGGTCCCCTGTGACTGTTACGTGCAGTCCTGATATGCGTTCATTTATCATTTCACAATTCAGCGTGGAGGTTTTTCTCTCTTTTTTTTTTCCCACTTTATTTTTCTCTCCCCACCTATTTTTCTTTTTTGCTGTGCATATTGCTTGCCTTGTGCAACAGATGTGAGGAACTGATCCCACTTCTATTGAAGTCAATAGCCAAATTCCTATCGACTTCGCTGACAGCGAGAGTGAGCCTCTGTCTAGGGAGTGAGGATTAGAGCTAAGTAGGAGTAAGTAAAGTACAATAAAATCAGAATATCCTACTTACTGCTTAATGCCATGAATTCTGTTTTGAAGAATTTCTGTTTTGAATCCCATGGCTTTTTATGCTGGTGAATGCCAAGAGCTGAATTCGTGGGGGTGGGGAAGAGGAGGAGCTGACAAGCATAAGAGGGTTTTGGTTTCTAGAGTTAGGAGGGACATTGGTAGAAAGGAATGACAAACAGTCCGTGATTCCTTCATGACCCTGCGGTAAAAGGACTTTGGCTGATGGATGAGGGGCTTGGTTTGGCAGACAGGCTGCACTGGATCCACTTTTGGCCGTGTCAACCAAGTGTCACCATCTAAATCTGGAATGCTGTTGTGTATTATGGGAATATAAATAAACCCAAAAAAAGGCTCAGGAAGGGGAGAATAATTGGACAGAATCTTAAAATTAAAAAAAAAAAAAAAAAAAGGAAAAAAGATTGCCCCCTTCCTGTCCCATTCGAAACATGTGACTAAAATAAAAATAATACAAAAACTGCATAAGAAAACCCCCAACAAACAAAAACAGGCTGAGAGATGGGGAAAATGGTTACTTTCTAGGTGTTTTCCTTTTGGACCAGAGCATCCAGGTCTGCTCCAGGGTGATGATGGTGAGCTGTGGTGGAAGCTGCCTTGCTGCTACACAGTCCCTTCTTTGGGATGGGGGAGCTGCCTGTCCCTGTGGCTGTGGGTTCCTCCTGCCAGCTGGGGTGTGGTGACACGTGAGGGGGGATGTGGACTTGGACCCTGCAGATAGCAGCATGGCCTTTAGCACCGCTGCCTGCCTGCCGGGGCCCCACGAGGAAGAATAGGCTGTTATCCTGGCAGGGCAATATTATCCGCGTTTTACAAGCAGGAAGGCTGAGGCGAAGGGTTTATTTTTGTGTGACTCATTCAGGATGGCCTGGGAGCCTGTGGCGGACGTGGAAATTCAAAGTCTCGCAGAGCCCCGATCCTGTGTTGCCTCTCCCTGTCCTGCTGAGCTCGTGGGCTGGCACCACGTTCCAGCCAGGGATGCCTGGGAGTGTGCTGCTGGCACGAGCCTTGGGCAGCATGTGAGGTGCGGCTTCGTGGCAGAGGGGTGTTGGGGGCTGCAGATTTTGGGGAGCAACCTATCACTGCCAGAAAGCGTGGGGGCAGAGAAACAAGCCCCCTTTCTGGGGTCATGAACCTGGGCAGATGTGGCATGTGGATTTTGCTGTGCAGCTTCCTTGTGTCACCGCTCTGCCAGAACGCTTTCTTCGCTAGCTTTTCCTTTCTTTTTCCCTTCGCTCTCTCTTTTGGCCAGGATTTTAACATATATCACAGGCTGGTAGGCTAAGAGCCTGGGACTTCCCCTCACCACACTCAAAGTCTTTGATCTTTTGCTTTGGAGGTAACATCAAAAGAATGGCTGAGAAAGACAGCCAGTGCTGTGAAGTTCAACGTTCAAGTTAATAGCTTGACTGAAGGTTGTGCTGCATTGCTGGAGCCGGAGTAAACAGAGGCGGGTGCACACATTTCCCTGGAAATGGACCCTAGTGCTGCAGAAGGGCTTCATTTGCATTCACAATTAATCTAGGTCCTACTGAAGGGCAGGCTTGGCATTTTATTTTGTTAGGGTTTTTTCTTTTTCTTTTTTAATTCCACCTGCATGGGGAAAGCAGCGGGCTGGCTGGGGAGCTGTTACTTGGTACCAGCACTGGCAGCGACCTCTTCCACACCCTTGCAGTCCTGTCCTGCAGCTGCCTTGCATTGTCATTTCTGGGTTTTCTCCATTTTCTAAATGATTTAGCTGAAGTCTGTTGGCAAATAATTACCTTCCCCCTTATTTTAGTTTTTTAAAAAAAATTAAATTGCTAACCATTCCCTGCCTAAGCATACAGTAGGTAGTATGGACTTCCCCAGATTTTTTTAAATTCACTTCTGTTTGTAATGCTCATGATGTGTGTGGGTGAATGACTGCACTATCCATTTTTCCATTGCCATCTTCTCTATTCTCTGTGTGTCTCGGGAGGTTGCTTTGATTTTTTTTTTCCTTTTCCACTGCAATAAGATAGGGAATTTTGTATGATTTTGCATGGCTTGGGCTATGAGGTACAGCACAAGATAGAAACTGATTACAATATGATCACCACCAAGGCCAAATTAGCAACTATTTTTGACTAAGGGACAAAAGACTGAAAACTCCAGTTACTTCCCTGAGGTTCTTGACACTTGTGGATGAATTGGCCTGATGTATTATATTTATAAGTTTAAAGCATCTTTATGCAGGACTGATAGAGTATGGGTTTGTCTGCTGTGTATTTTGGTGTGTACGTATGTGGAATGATTGATGTGTTAACTCCATAGTAAAGTAAAACCAAAGAACTCTAGTTTTTTCCAAACACATTTTTATGAGAGAGATGCACCACGGGTACCATCAGTCCCCAGACAGAGGAGTATTCTTCACCCTGGAACAAAATTAGGGACTCAGAGGAGGAGAAGAGTTAATGGCCTTAATAAACCGAGAGAGGAGTTTTAAAATTACTTTGAGAATAAAAGCACTTTCTGATATGGCTCAAAGTTCTCTACATTTACTTCTAAAATGAAAAAGTATTAGTCACATATTGTTTGCAAATTTTTGGCCCATTGAACAGAGCTTCAGTGTGGGTCTTGGATCACTCACCGGTGCAAGGGATGGGACTCACAAAGGAGCAAAGCCAATCAGGCACCCAGATCCTTATGGCTTCTTGGAAAAATCCTGACCTGAATACTTTGCCCTATTGAGTGAATTAACTGCTCTGAAGTGTGTGGGAGTTCAGGCCATTCGTGCCCTCTGGAGGAAATGTGGAATGCTCTGGCGGGTAATGACCCCACTGGATGAGACCACAGGGCTCTTTTTACAGGGAGACTGAGGCGTGTTAATTTTTGAGCCAATTATCATTCAGAAGCGATGGCAAAACATCCAGCTCCACAGAATGACAGCCTGAAGCAGGTCTTGCAGGAGCTGCCAATCTTTTTGTGGACCAATGGAAAGATGTGGTGGATGATTGAATTGAACTCCTGCATTTTTTTTTTTTTTTTGCTGTCCTCCTGCTTGCTGGAGAAATAATTCTTTCTCTTTCTTTTTTTTTCTTTTTCTTTATAAATGCAACCTTTTATTGTGATTAAATCCACACAAAATCAGAGGAATTTTTCTGCGATACTTGGGCTACCCCTGACAGCCTCAGTGGAAATCACTGGGAGGGATCACCAAGAGAATGGGGAGGGCAGGGCAGTTTGAATTCCCTCTGTCCTTCAGGTAACATCCTGCAGACCAGCATGTTGCAAATCCCTGTGTTGCCTGGGGGCAGGAGGAAAGGAATAATAATTTTCAGTAGATTAGCGGCTATTGTATCATCGCACGTTGCTTAATAAGCCTGATGTTACGTGTGAGAGGTAAGCTCCTTAGTGGGAGCAGGGTGCACTGTAGTGACCTTTTGTGTGCAGGTCTGTGGAGATGAAAGTTCCCTCCTGAGGTTATGGGGTTGGCTGTGCAGCATGCAGAAACGCTGACTTCAACCTACTGTCCTGCGCAGATGCTCTCAAGTCTATTAATGCTCTCAAAAAATCTGTTTAGGATCCTGGTTTTTCTCCCTCTGATTCCACCTAGGATAAATTTGACTTGGAAATAGAACAGAAATGCTGTGTCATGATTTTTAAAATAAATAAATAAGCGATTGCTATGAAAGGGAGCTCATTGATCCCTAGTCGCTTCATTTATAATTACCCACATATAGAGTCATCCTACCTCATCTCTAAAAAACAAACCTGCCTCTCAGAACCCCACCAGGCAGCTAAAGTGGCTTCTTGTGTCCCTCCCCACCCTGCTCTCCTCAACCTCAAATACTTATAAAATATAAGCGTCCACAATAAGATTATAACATGTTGTAAGACTGGAGCCTTTGCTTTCCCGGCTGTTCAGTAAATACACTGTGTCTCTTGGATGTGCCCTGAGGCTCAGAAACCTCAGGCCTGCCCACATCGTGAGTTCTACTTTCCTCCTTGCAAAGTGCCTCTGGCTACTGGAGCTGTCGATGCAGCCCCTTCCACCTCCCCCCAGCTCTGCTAAGAAAAGGCTTTTTTTTTCTTTTTGCCCTTTTTTCTTAAGACAGCTGTACAGCTGTAACAAACCTCGAATAGCTACTGGGGATTTTTTTTTATCAGTTGCAGGTAAGGGTATAAACCTGAAATATTCATTTGGCACTTGTGGGTCCAGGGCACTTGGCTCAGGCATGTGAAGCCTCAGGTGCCTCCGGTTTGGCTGTGGTTCCCCCCATGGAGCCATGAGGGATGGGTGTGTTCCCCCATCCTTGTCCTGAGCTTCTGTGGGGGTCACCGTGTCCCCTTGGTGTCTGAGCTGCTGCCCCAGGTCCAGGGCTGTGCCCTTGGCTTTCAGAGAGCATCCCATAGAGCATCCCATAGGTGAGTGCTCTGTTGCAGTGACTCCTGTGTGGTTTGGGGCTGGGCTGCCATCCCAGAGCCTTTCCCAGGGAATCCTGCTCTTTCCCCCTGCACAGCCTTGCTGCACCCCTGGCTCTCACCCTCCTGCAAAGGCACAGAGCGAGCTGGTGCCCAGCTGCCAGGATTTAGTAGCAGCAGGGCATCCCTGTGCCATGTTTGGGAGGGTGAGTAGCTGTGCATCCCTCTTGCTGTGGCGTGTGGGGTTTTGCAGGTGTTCCCTAGCCCAGTGGCTGTGCCTGTCCTCCTCTCTCCCGGGCAGCCCTGCCATCCGAATCCTTCCCTTCATGGCCAAGCAGGAATGTGATGATCCTGGGAAGAGCTCCCACAGGGAGCAGAGCATTTGCTGATTGTATCAGGGTGCACGGTTGAAGCTGTTCTGTATTTAATTCTGTATGAACCTGATTTGCCATCCTTGGAGGAGATTTTGCTCCTGCTGCAAAGTCAAATACGTCTTTCTGCTCAACTCTCTGACTCCTTTACATGGAAGTTGTTTTTCTAGTACTTGCTAAGTTAATTTATTGTTTTTTCTTTTGCATATTAATATTGAGAGAGAGAGCAAGCATATATACATGAACAGTCTTAAAAAACACTCGGTGTTTCCAAACCGTGGCCCTTTAAATAAATAAATACAAAAGTTGCTTTGCGGGCCAGCCAGTTCAAAATGCCTGCACTATATTTAGCAACAAGAGCAACATTTTCAGCTATTTGCAGATTTATACAGGCTCAGGGCTGCTCCGATGACTCCTTTGTTTCAGCTTTGGGGCTGTGGCAGGAGTGTGACAGATGCAGATGTGGGAGCTGTGGTGTCTGCGGGCTGCGCTCCCCGCGGCCGTGAGCTGCGTGTTCGCTGCCGGAGCTACCCTCACCTCTCCAAAACAAACCTCTGCCACAGCCACAGGAATCTGGCACATGGGGCACAGCCCCTCCAGGACATGAGCTATTGCAGAGCTGCTGGTGCCCTTCTTCCTGGGACAGAGGCTCCCCCCGAGCCACTGTTTCTGCGTGGATTTATAAAAAAATTACGATTTTTTTTTCCCCCTCCTGCTTCTTTTCCACCCACACTTGGAGAGGAAGAATGCATGGTCATGCATGTTGCATTTTTCCCTGTGCAGCAGAAAATATTTCCCCCCCGCCATACATACATGGAGCAGTGTATGATTTCGATTTGCTGCTCAAAAAAAAAAAGGTGTTTCCTTTTTTTTTTTTTCCAATTTGTTAAAACTGAAAGGATTATTTTGTGTTAGTTCATTTTGCTGTTTGATTTTTGTTTCTGCTCTTTTCAGCTCAGGGAGTGGATATGGCAGTGTAGTTTTTTGACTTAGGAAAATTTTTCTCTCTGAATAAACAAAAAGTCCCCAATTTCTCCAAAACTTCTAGTAGAAATTAGAGAGACTTCTATTTTGTGCATCTTGAGTCTACAAACTATGCCAGTTCAAGAAAAGTTCATTTAATGCATAACCTAAAGTTACTTGAAAAGTCAGTGTGCCTTTCTAAAGTCATGTCATGATTTATTTGGAATTTGGCTTATTTTCATTGGGGTGCCCTTTAAATTGGGGAAAAATAATGTATAATGGAGTCAATTCTGGGCCATATTTGTTTTAACATCTTTTTTGTCTCCATCTCCTTTAAGAAAAACAACATTTTATGTGTTCTTGAGGAAGAGTTTGTGTGGTTGATGATTCAACTAAGAATATTTTTAAAAATACTCTTTTAAATACCTAAATGCACATTGCATTGTTTTGGTGGTGCTGGAGGAAACCAGAAAATAAATACACGGGGTGGCTGCCCAGGAACAAGAGGTGACAACACAGATTTAGTGAATACCTCATTTGTTTTATTTTGCTTTCATCCCAAATGATTCACTTAGTCCTCCACCTAAATATAATTCTTCTTAGCTAGGAGTCATCTTTCCCTCTGGGCAGATGGGGTGTCTTTTCCATGGGTATCCAAAGGCAAGCCTTCATCTTTTCCTCTTCTGATGGACCATTGAGACGTCCAGCTTTTATTTGGAAGGAAAACTGTTGCAGCAATCTTGCTGTCCCCAGGACCTAGAGCCATCAGAGAAGCAAAAAGGGCAATTATTGATAGGGGTTCCGAATCCTGGGAAGGGAAGGTTTCTTTCCCGGCTCTCTAGAAGGGATTTGGAAAGAGCCATAATCCTGGGTTAGGAGTAATTTGTTACAGCAAGATGATACTTGAGTGGCAGGAGGATTCTGGCAGAGGCAGCCAAGATGGTTTTATTCAGAGGAGTAGCTGGTCTCGCAGAAGGTCAGGCTGACACAAATCCTACCCCAGCCCACAAGTTTTGTTTCTCAGCCAGCACAATTAGCTAAGGGGACTCTCGACCTCTTTTACATCTTTCAAAGACATCTCCACACATCTGAGCAAAAAGATTACAGCAAAGGAATGTGGACCAGGATATGATGCAGTGGAAAGTTTCTTTTCCAAGGCAGGCCTTTCTGAAAAACAAAACCTCAACAGCAACCTTCCCAGTTTCTCCTAGGAGGTCAGAATATTGCTAATTCCAGTCTTATCTCCAGGACTTTTTTCCTGAGATTGCCTTAAGGTTACATTTTTGTGTTAACTTAAAAAAAAAAAAAGGAAAAAAAAAAAAGGACAAAACTTACCACCCCTAGGAAAAGAGAATTTTGCAAGGTCTTCATTTTCATGAAGGCCTGAAACCCTTGGAGCCATCTATTCTGCAGTTACCCCTTGTTGCATTGAAGGCCCAATCACACATGGAAACCACAAGGGAGGTGACAGGAAATTTGGTATGAAATTTGCTGGGTTTACTAGAGAGTGGCTCCCGGCAGTTCACCCAGAATTGCTACATCAACAGGAATTTTTGTGGTAGTGATTAGAGTCATGAGTTTCACTTACCCAACAGTGGAAGAAAATATGTCTCTTTCAGTAAAACCCTCTTAGGCCACGTTACAATAATGAGCAAACTGCTAAATTCTCCTGATGCACCTTTACTCAGGGATCTCACCCACCTGTCCACTTATTCACAGCTACTTCACAGGATCTGAGATGAGATTTTGGATCAAAGAGTGAGGAAACCCCTCCCAACCAAGACAGTCCTGGAGGCCCCTTTGGAGAGGGACTTGTCTTGCAGAGCATCCTTTTACTGCCTTGCCTTTGTCATGCCTCTGCTGGCTTTTGATAGCTGGAGGTGTCAAGCACTTTATAAATCAACCAGTTTTTGGGTGAAAGAGGGTTGGTCAAGATTAGGTATTAGGAAGAAAATCTTTCCTGTCAGGGTGGTGAGCACAGGTTGCCCAGAGAAATTGTGGATGCCCCAGGCTGGATGGGGCTCTGAGCAGCCTGGTCTCAGTGTCCCTGCTCATGGCAGGAAAGTTGGAACCTTGGATGATCTTCAAGGTCCCATCCAACTCAAACCATTCTATGACTGATGCAGGACAGAGCTGTACAAAGAGGTGCTTTACGTCTGGGTTTTCTTTTTAACCTTCACACAAATATGTGCAGTGGAAAATGGTACCAGTTCAGTATCGTGGCCATGTAGAGATGAATTTCCTGATGGGCTTCACTACCTGGGCACTGAAGGAGCCTGGTTGATGCTTCCCATAATTAGGAAGCACGTTCCCATGTTTCCAATTCCATTCCCAACTCCAAGTGATGGAGGTGAAGGGAAAGATGGGGGCAGAGGGCCCCCTTTGCTCAGCTGTGCTGTCCTGTGCTACAAATCCATGTGTGGTGAGCAGGATGGGGCAGACATGTTCTGCAACATTAAAGCAGAACCAAGCTGCATGACCACTGAGCACTGTTATTTTGTGGGGTTTTTCTTCTTGCTTTTCATTTTAAAAATTTTTTAGAAAGTAGTTGCAAAGCTTGAAGTTACAGCCCCTCCTTTACAAATAGAACTATGCTCTTAACAGAGTTGGAAAGTTTTAAGGGAGGCAAGGTTCCCTTGGAGCAGCTCCTCTATTAGAATGGAGGTAGCTCAGTGCCATGATCTCTGTCTCTAACATGCTGTCAGATATCTTTACTGCCTTGATTTAAAGGGGAGGAAAGGAATTATATTCTATAGACCATAAAATGCATTCTTGGACTTCATGCAAACACCAGTTACCAATTGTTCTCTCACTCTCTGGAAGATTGCCAGGATGAGACACTGTGTGTCTGTAGATCAAATTTTTTGGTGAGTCTTGGAGGCTGGTTAAACTGTGAGTCTAAGCAAGATGCACCTACAGAAATACTTTCTTGAGATTTTATGACTGTCCCATTCCTTACCTAATGGAAACCCAATGCTTAAGTGCGACAGAACAGGTTGCAGAGAAAATTTGGGGAAAGTAGCTTAAAAATGAAGTTGGGTTTTCCTCCTGATGCTTGTTCTTGTTCCTTGACTGAAATTATGCTTTTATTTGTACCTGTCTTTTGGAACAGCACTTTGCAGACATCTGACTAGTCCTCAGCCAACCTGGTTTGTGCAGCGAGGATTGTGGAGTCTTTCACATTAAATGTGAAAAAAGTAATGGTGCTTTCCCAAGCTCCACCCAGGATTGAGAAATATAGCCTGCAGTTACTTTGCAGAGATACCATGTGAACTGCAGAAAGCAATGCTGTACTTCTATGTCACATGAACACTCTTCCTCTTGTAAAGCTAAAAAAATTATTTTAAATTCCTGCAGTAGCTGATTATTCTTTACTTTGCTTCTTTATGCTTGGTGTCAGGATCCAAGAACTCAACCCTGCCTTCAGTAGAAAGCAAAAAACCTAATTTACTTCAGTGTTTCAGTAGGACTGATGGCAAGAATGCCTTTCATCTGTGTCAGAATGAGCAAATAATTATCTGCATTTGCTTGAACTTTCATAGGCAATAATTTTTGAGGAAGCTTCTGGTCATTCTCTTTAACTCTCTCCCACGGCAGCCTCCTCTGCACCCTTATCACTGTGTACAGAAAACCCATGCAAGTGGGTAGTAGTAATGGGATGGAGCTGTTACACTGCATCTCATCTGGGATGCAAGAGAAGACCCTGGAGAGGTCAGGAGAAAGCACAGGATCTGCTCCTTCTGGGACATTCCCACATCTCCAGTGAGGAGAACTGCAGTTGAGGAGGTGCCTGTGGGGCTCAGACTGTTGCTTTGTGCCTTATCCCGGGCCAAAATGGGCATCCTCTTTTCCATCACCTTAAATTGCTCTGTGCCTTCAGTGAGACAGTTCCAGATCCCAGGGTTTCTGCTTTCAGGAACCCCTCCTTTGAGATGATCTTGGGCTGTTTAATCACTAACACATTTCTCTTTCAGCCAGTGGAGGACTCAGCTGTGTCATTTTTCTGCCTTAGCAGCATCTCAGCAATGTGACAAAGGCACAGGCAAAATACTGAAATGGGCAGCTCAAGGTCCCTGTGTCAGGGACTCCTGTGTATTACTGGAAGGGGACAAGGTCACTCAAATTCTCAATAATGAGAGAATTAAAGGACATTTTAAATTTGGAAGAGGCCTTATGTGCAAGTGTCACTGCAGGAACATAACACCAGTTCCTGAGTTTTGTGCCACTTTTCCCCTATTTATGTATTTTACTTAATAATTTATTTTTGTGGTGTTGCAGTAGTTTAAAGGATCATGTTAGTAAAATAAAAAGTGGAGATATATGATTAATACTTCCATGTTTTACAGTTTTATGCTTTAATTTCTTGAATGCTCTGGGGAAGTCTTTTGTGTGGAAAGGATCGGTCTCGCTGAAATCAACCTTGCTGCTTTTGTTTTGAGCAGCTCCCCTGTGCCTCGTGGTGGTGCATTACATATTCTGTAGAAAGGCTCAGCATCGTGGGTGGTGTCTATTACTTCTCATACAAAAAATTCCAGACATTGCAGATCTGCAAGGAATAGGAGGCCTTTTTAAAGTTCCTTCAACAGCCTCCTTGAGTTATTTAAAATAAATCCTTCAGATTTTGCTCTCACACGGCACACCTCTACAAACAAGGTGATAACTGAAGACCAGAAATAAGGGGTTGAGGTAAATTAAGCAGTGGAGCAGGAGCTGAGGGTCTACATTTAAATCTTTAGAGGCTTTGCTTCTAATGTAAGTGGGGACAATAACAGGTGACAGACCTTTCTTTGTAGGTACCAAGATGAGTATCCTCTTGCAACTATTTCTTTTGTCTATAGAGAGCAATTATGGTCTTGTTAATCTCTGTTCCTGATTGGCTTCCCCTTAAATATCAACTTTCCCTTCAGCAATGCGATCTCCTATGTTGCTGCTGGATTATCTCTGATTAAAATTTGTCTAGATGCTCCCTCCTGGAAATGTTTTTAACTAAATATTGGAGAAACTCCTGACCCTCAAGTTGTCATCCAGTTGTGTAGCTCCACATGATTCTACAATGCTGGCCAAGTGAGAGACTAACCTCCAAACTAGGATCAGGACTATTTCTATTTGAGGTCCAGGGAGAAAGTGCAGAATTTGGAGGTGTGGCCCAATGGTTAGGGGAGGTATTGGAGACCAGTGGCATCAAGCTGACTCCAGGAGCCCTGCTGCTGCTTGTTTCAGTTCCTGGGAGCTAATAAGCACCAGCTGCAGGAAACTTGAGCTGGAAAGCATTGTGCAGCTTTCCTTCTGTTTAAAAATATGGCCTTTTTTTCCCCCTTAGTGTGTTTATGTTTTTATATGTTATAGAACATCATTTGTAGGGCAATCTAGCAGTGAAAACAATAGTGTGACAAGGCGACAGGTCCAGGTTGGACACTGGTGCAGGAAACACCTGTGAGCTCAGTGCCATCCTTTCCTCCATGGCTGCACTGCTGTGAGCCCTGCCCCAGCCTGGGGGGCAGCTGCTGGCCCTGAGTTCGGGCTTCCAGCAAACTCCTCTAGGGCTGGATGTGAAGTTTAGCTGCTTTTGACCAACTCTGCTGTGAAAACTTGGGAAAGATGTTTGTTTGCCCAGCCAGTACTCAGGAGGGTGGCTGCTTTGGGGGGTGGCTGTGCAGAGCTGCTCCCAGCGGGTCTGTGCTTTGCAGGACTCTCTTGTACATGGGAGGTGTGGATGTGTAGAAGGGTTCTTGGGTTTTTTTTTGTTTTTGGGTGTGTGTTGGGTTTTTTGTTTAGTTGGTTTTTTGTGGGTTTTGTGTTTTTTGTTTGTTTTTTTGGTTTTGGGTATTTTTGTTTGGTTTTTTGTTTGTTTGATTGGTTGGTTGGTTTTGTTTTTTGGGGGGTTTTTTTGCTCCTTTCTACAGAAAAAAATCTGGGCCATTCCAATCATTTGCCTTTTCCCTTGTGCTGACAATTTAACAGCCTTTTTAAAAGCTTTGGTTTCTCTCAAGTACGCTCGCCCCATACTTGTTTTAATTCTTGTGTGGAGGCCTGGAGCTTAACAATTATTTTGCTTAAGCTCTCTGAGACTTACCATAAAACTTTTTTTTTTTTTGAATGCACACATGCTAATGATCCCCATCAGATCATATTGTTAAACAGGGAATAAAGTGCTTGCACCACGATGACATTATTTAAAAAAAATGTTAAAAGCAGGCCAGCAGAGCTCATTTCAACAGTTTTGTTCTGAAATAATTTGCACAGATTTGTTAAGAGTTAATTTGTTGAAAAGTTCAGTGTTTGTACAGGCAAGTACTGATTTCCACACTGAGACACAAGAAGCAGGAGAGGAGCGAGTGGGTGTCCAGCATTTGCAGGAGCAGGATGGTGGGAACTTTCCCTCCCTTTTACCCTTCTCCCCCCTCCCAGCTGCCCGGTGCAGGAATGTAAAGGCAATGTCAGAAGGCTGGGAAAGTTGGCTTTGGATTTTTGTGGACTCCTTGCAAATCAGAGGAACTGTCTGGCTCAAATCTGCGTTTAGGGCCAAGAGAAGAGGATTTCCTGCTATTTAGTTGCTTGAGGAAGGAAAGGATTTACCTCTCTGCTGTAGCAGGACTTAATTTTTCTCCTTTTTAGTAAGGATATCATAGTGTAGGGCAGCAGCAGTAAACCTACGAGAGAGCAATCGCGGCTCTCCTTCCTCTTCCCCGAGGTGATGCAAGTCCCCCTCGGCCCAAGCATCCTCCTGTCACAGCTCCCAGCCCCGGCAAGGGCTTGGCATGTCCCTGCACTGTGGAAGAGAGAGCTGTGGAGGGGGCGGCTGCTGCGACGTCGCTCCCTGGGCCGGCTGCTCGGCCACCATCTGGATCCAGTTAGCTCTCTCGGCAGTAGGGCTGAGTCTCATTTCCTCCAACCAGTAATGTTATATAGGCAGTGATCCTGTTCTGCCCTAACATAATTGAAAATTATGTGTATTGTAGACTCGCAGCGCTGAAATGTAGACTTGTAAAAATCTGTGGCTCAGGTAGCCTGTGGAGATTGAATTTGGCACACAATGAAGCTTTTATGTAAAGTAAGAATTATAAGCCACCACGTCAATATTGTGTTACAGGCATGACAATTCTTGGATGAGGAGGCCTTGAGTCAGGCTCGTCACCTTAAACAATGCTAATATTTCATACTTTATCAACATGGCTGGCGTTTTGAAGCCAACAAATTGGACCTTTTTTTGCTTTTGCAAACATCCTGCCATTGAAGCTGTGGGTTCACTAGCTTGACATGGGCATTGGCTGTGGGCTCTGGCCCCCCCTGCTTATCTGACAGACAGAACATCTCGCCCTTGGCAGGGCTGGGAGGCTGCTCTGGATCCTGGCCACTTGGTAGAGCTCATGGAAGTTGCTTTATCGACCCTTGTGCTTTACTGCTTTCCCTTGGGTCTGGTTATTTGATTTTATTTTGTCTCCCACTGCTGTATTATCCACTGGTAGAAGCTGTCCATGTCTGTGCTTGTGTGCAGAACTGAGCCCTCTGGGTTTGGACTGTTCCTGCTGGTCTTCATGTGCATGTCCAAGAGAAGCTGTTAGTGCTTTAGCCTTTGCACTGTAAGACTTGGATCCTCTTTACCAGGGGTGGGTGAGAGAAGGGCTTTACTGAGAATCCAGACTAAGGGTTTTAAAAGGAGGAAAACAAAGTGTAACAGTAAGATCTTCTGAACTGTTCATCTTGCCCTTAGGTCAGCCTGGTGTAGGAGCTGAAAGTATGCGTTGAAAGCACAGGCTGTTGTGGGATAGAGGTGGAGTGGGAACAACCATGCCTTCTTGCTCTGTTTCTTCTAATGGAATTTATTGCTAGTAAAAAACAGCAGAACTGACAGTGCTGAAGGCTTTGTAATCCCTGCAATAATTACTGACTGGATGGGGTCTGCTGTGAGCTCACCCCTGCTGCTTGTCAATGCCTCTGCCTGCCCGTGGGGCAGTCTCAGAGAAGCCCACGTGTTTCTCATCCTGTGTTGTGTTTTAGGACAGCTGCTGACCTGAGCTCCTCACAGGCTGTCATGGTTGTAGGGATATTCCAGGGTTGCTTGTGACTGTGGAATGGTCATGGAAAACTGAAGGTGATGAGTTTATTTTTGTGGGTAATGGCTTGGTGTCTGTTCCCTGAACAGCCACTGTTTGAGCTGTCATGTTCTTGTAGGGACTTCAGCTACAGTAGCTTCTTGCTCTCCAAAACCATTGTGGACTTTGAAGCAGAGTCATGCACGCATCCTGTGAGGACGTTTTCCTTGGAAGAAGGGAAAAGTACTTCACTGGTTGTCTGGAAAACCTGAGGAAGCCAATAGTAGCTGTGACCCACCAGGACCCGTTCTGCAAATTCATGCGCCCCCTATGTGGTGGTGTTTTGATTGCTGTCTGAGAAAACGGGTGGACTTTTGAAAATGTAGCAGTTGACTTGTTTAATAGTGCCATCTGAAAATCTGTAACGTATCAGATTTCCCCTCAAGTTTAAAAGTTGGCTCTCAGTTGGCTTAGGCTTTGGGTCCAAATTCTGCATACTCGGGTTGCATTTTTGCGCACTTTTTTGAAACCACAAAGGGTTAGAAAGTTGCTTTAACATCATCTCAACTTTAAAATTTATGTTGTGGTCACATATATTGAAGAGCAGGGATTTGATGCAAGTGATCAAATATCTGGGGGCTTACAATCGAGTCGTAAGAGTTAGAAATATTGCTTATGGGTAGTCTAGTTCTGATTTGTTTGGGTTTTATTTCTTGTTTTTAAGAAGTGCTGAAACATCCTGGTCCACATTGCACAAATCCCAAATGTGAACATGAATAAAAACAAGACTTCTTGGAACTTGTGGAACTCATATGGGGCACAAATCCAGAACATGGGTTTGTTTATTTGCATTCCAGTAGCTTGGAAAACTCAGGCCCTCCAAGTGATGGGAACTGGTAACACATTTTCCTGCTGGCTTCTGCTTTTTGGGCACCTCAGTGCCCAGAGTCTTGTAGCAAACAAGCCTTGCATGTGAGCAAATGTTTTGCATACGTGAGCAAATGTGATAGATAGTGATGTGCTGAAAGCATGGAACCAGATCTCCTTCCTTCCTTCGTGGAGATTCAGATACAGCTTCCGTTGTTCGCCTGGAGTGGCGGGGGCTGTTTGTGCATGGTGGTTCTTCAAGATTACTCTTACTAAAAAAAAAAAAAAAAGAAGAAGGAATGGGTAAACATAACTATTTCTCTAGTGGATATTTTCTAGGAATAGATTTGTCAGATCAACCAGCATCTAGTGCTAAATAGGAGCTTCTGCAGTGGCCTGATCTCTGTGTGCAGCTGCTTTTCTTAGTTCTGGGAGGGGGCTAAATGTATGTGGCCATGCACATTTCTTCCAGCACGATCCAGGGCTTTTAGAAGTTCTGTATTAACCTGTATTAACTGGGACAGCAGAGCACCGTGCAGAGAGAAAAGCTTGGGCTGAAATTATATTTAGATGTACAGCACAGAATTTTGTTTCAGACAACTAATTTCTCTGTGGACCTGCTTTTGTTCAGACTTGAGCACTTCTGGTGCAGCGAGCTGAAGCTTTTCTTGCTTTTGAATCAGTGCCCCCTGTGCTGCAGACAGGGCACCTGTGTGTGCTCAGCCTGTCTGCTGGTGGCAGTGCCACAGAGAAGTTGTGGCTGTCCTGAGCCAGGGCTGTGTGACAGAAGATAAACTAGAAAAAAATCCATGGTGTCTTCCAGTAATGGTGAAAAGAAGAGAAAGTACGTGCTAAGACATATTTTGGGGATGGTGGTCTGTCTTTAGGGCTTGTACAGCACTGGGGAGTTGGAGCAGTTGGCTTGGTACATTGTTGACAGATGACCCATTCAGTAATGAGATCATATTCTTAATTCATGATATCCTTTCCCTCTCCTGACACTGATATCCACGTTTTCCCTTGTCCCATCCTCTCCATGGTTATGTTATTTTGTTTCTTTGTGGGTTTTATTCTACTTGTAGATTTGCTACGATTAGTAAAATTAATGTAACAATGTCTTTGCAATCTGTTTTATTTTCTTATTCCTGAACTGTGACACAGTGGTATGAAATTGTTAGTTCTGCAGATTTTGTCTCCACAAACGTGTAAGGTTGTCTTAATTTTTTGTTTCAGTTCCTTGCATAAGTTTTAATTTATACTTTTTTATCCATGTTACCTAAGATTTGTTTTTTTTTTTTTTGCCTTTCTTTTCTGAACTCATTTTTCTTTTCCCATTTTTGTTTCCTCCATCCAGTATCTGCAGATGAAATGGCCACTGCTTGATGTTCAGGCAGGGAGCCTTCAGAGTAGACAAGCCCTCAAGGATGCTAGGTCTCCATCTCCAGCACACATTGTTGTAAGTAAACACAGAAAGATGTTCTTCCTTTGTTTTTTAAAAAAAGGCATTTGACATTAATGGAATTGGTTGTCATCAGTTTTCTTTTACACAGACCAAAGGAGAAATATCTCAAAACAAACAAATCCCTAACAAGCCTGTGGTAAAAGGAGGGAATACTTTTGTTATCACTGGGCTGTTTATGAAATTGTCATCCATGTGCCTTACAGGAGACCAGGGAATCAAAAATGCTCTAAATTTACACACTGCAGAATTATGCAGTGGCAGTGGAGTCCAGTCAGGCTGGTTTACACATCTGACAGTGTTGAAGTGAAGAGACTGTCTGGAAAGCATTAGGAAAATCAAAACCAAGTCTATTCTATGTCCTTTACTTAAAGAAATCTTTTCTTATTGTAAAATCTTGGATGAGAGTTTGAGAGTCAATCAGGATTTTTACCTGGGTGGAGGCTCAAAAGAGCCAAGTTCAACAAAGCACATGTTCCTTTGTGTTGTGATGACTTCTCATTTAGTATAAACATAGTTATCAAATGTTTACTACTACCTGCAAAATATAACACTCTCTTTATAATGAATAGTATTTTAAAAATACTATTATTTATTATCTTCTAACTTAATTTTTAAATTTTTCGTTAATATTTCTTGTGCTTATGTTAAACAATATTGAGTTTGCAATGTTCAGTACAAATTTACATGGGAGTGGTTTGGGGGTTTATTTTGCTTTCTAAAATAGCATCCATAGAGATGTAGAGGGAAATGGTTTGTTTATGTGGTGATTTGCAAGAAAGGTGATATGTAATGGTCCATCCTCACCCACAGCCAGTGTCAGTGCCACCTATTGCTAAGGAGCTTTGTAGCTCTGACTATTCGTCTGGGAAATTTACCTCTGGAGAGAATAGCATGTAGTGGCTAGAATATTTCTTTTGAAAAAAATCATCATCAAGTTTAATGCGATTTTTTTTCTGAAACTTTTTTACAATTGTTGGATGATAAGGTAAATACCAGGAAAAGAAACTGCTCATTCTTTACCTTTTGCTCTGTAGTCTAGAGCTGACACAGCTGGTAGATCATCCAAGGCACACACATTTTTGCTAGAAATCTCAAATCATATGAAACGTTTTGAGGTGCTTCTTTTTCCATTGTTGTCTCTTTAAATTGAGAATTGTCAGCCCATTGTGATGAGTGTCATAGTTATTTATTCAAAAGGAAAAAAAATATTTCCTGTGTTTGAGAATCCATAGCTTCTAAACCATCCTTCAGTCCGTCAGAGAGCAATTGGAACAAGACTGGTATCTGCCCAGTTGATATCTAGTGCTGGCTGCTTCACTTTTTCAGAATTACTTTGCTTTTCCTTCCTGTCCACTTGGGCTGTCACTGGAGTAAGAGATCAGAGAAAAGATGTCTGGCTGGTTAATCAGAAATCTGCAGTCATCAAAACCTGCCATCATCTTACTCCTAATAAGAAATGAGCTAGAGAAACTTTCTTATTTTAATTCTTTTCTTTTTACTGCTCTGCCAGAGGACTGACACAGGGAGTGAGAATGTTCCAGGGGCTCTGGCATGGTGAAGTGGTGTCAGGCTCCTAGGAAGAGGTGGAGAGGAACCAAGAGGCTTCTCCTGGATGGTTGCAGCTGGGCAGGGCAGGATGAGTTTGGCTGGGATCACCTGAGCTTCCCAGTGCTGAGCACCCACTGTCCCTAAGCCTCTTGCCCTGCAGGGGAGTGGACACTTGCCTTTAAAACCCAAAGCAGCCTATGAGGGGTTTGACTGGGGCCTTGGCTCCCCTGACTCTCTCCAGCCCTTCCACCCAGGTGCGGGCAAGGTGGAGATGAGTGGTCAACAAAATATACAAAAAGGGTTCAAAAATCACAATCATTTTGGAAAATGAAGCAAAACCTGCTTCCAGGGAGGCCGAGGTTGATCTGCTTTGTGTTTTGACCGTTTATGGGGTTCTTGTGGGTCTCTTTAAAAGCTGTTTCACTCTGCTATTCAATAAAAAGCATATTTACCATAGCAACCACTTAGGCCATGAGGAACATATACTACCTCCGAGATGGAGGCCACTTTCTGAAAGAGCCACAGCTGGCATTTGTAATGTGATCTTTTGTGCTACTTACAATGTTGGAGGGAGAGGAGGCGGAAGAGGGAGTGAGAGGGAGAACAGTGGGGTTTTGGGAGGGGGGGAGCTTCTGCGAGGTTTAATGTTTATTTTCTAGCAGCAAACTGTTTTGCCTTGTTCTGTTAAAATATATAAATAAGGGGCAGCTTTTTCCACCCTTGTTCCTGGCACCGACCCCAGGCCACATTAATTTTGTGGAGTGAAAATGGTCTTTTTTTCTTTGGTAAATAAAGTTAGAGCGGGTAATGGCATTTGGGGGAGATAAAGTGGCTGCAGGTGCCAGTTGGCCTGGGATGTGTCAGGCACCTCTGGTGTCCCCGTTGCTGCTGCTGTGCCTGCCCACAGCACCTGGGACCTGGCTGCTCTTGCACAGAGAGATCACATCCACTTCTGCATTTGTGAAAACACAGTTAATCTTTTTGTGGAACAGTGATGAGTATTTCATGGGCATCCTGATGTTTCTGTGCAAGTGTAATGTCTAGGGGTAGAAACTGGTTCTCCACCCTGGCTGCTGTGTCTAGTCTACCCATCAAGTGTACCTATGCCAGTTTTTCATCTTCAAATCAGTTGGACTGCCCTGAAGATCTGTAGGAAAATGCTAACACCTGCAAATCACTACTTATCTCTCCCCTATCTCTAAAATCAGGATTTGAGGCTAATCTTCATAGCTGGATTACAGAGAGGAAAGGAGAGTGTGGTGGCTTGGGTCTTCCCCCCCTTTTTTTTTTTTTTTTTTTTTTTTTTTCCTCTTTTTTTTTTCCCCCCCCCCTTTTTTTTCCCCTTTCCCCCTTTTTTTTTTTTTTTTTTTTTTTTTTTTTAAACACTCTTTCTTCTCAGTGCTTGGCTGTGACAACCACAAGCTCCGTGTCGGCCTTTACTCCCAGCTCCCATGAAACTCCCCTCAGGAGTTCAGCTTAATGACTCAAGGCTGCATAACATGGCCGTCTGTAATGTCTTAAGTAAAATCTGTTCTGTTTGTCAGCCATCCTCCTTTCAGATTTGTTTAAGAACATTAAGTTAAGACTACAAAAATTGAAGCAAAAGACCAGCATGAATAATTTGGCTGGATTGCTGTCCCCAGTGCCGAGGGCTGGGTTAATACTGCTTTTTCATGGTGCTTGAGAGAGTCTCCAAGGCCCATAATGAGAAACAGAATATTAAACTGAAATTATGTTCACTATGTCTTGAGGAAGGTACAGCATGGGGCTCCATTTAAGACCAATGCATTTATTTACATTTAGGTGCTTCACTCATCTGGTAAGACTTTTTGCATCTTGCTCTGGCACAGTCATGCTGCTTATCTGTGTCCAAAGGTGAAAGAAAACTGGGGGAAAAATTGTTTTAATAGGATATTATTAAGCTTGCTAGGTCAAAATTTTTGAATTCAGCCTGCAGATTGTACTATTCTGAGGCTGGGATATTTTTAAAGTGTTTTTTATGGTTATTTCCTCTCTTTTTTCCCCCCGACCTTTGATTTCATTGAAGGTATTAAGATTTTGTGAAACAGTCTTAGCAGGAAGTTTTGGCTGTAAGGCAGACCCCAGCTGGGTCCCTTGCTCTCAGGGGGAGGGGTGCTAGTTGTCCAGAAGTCCCATGGTCAGTGTGCACCTGATCTGATCCACAGGTGTGCTGCCAGCATGGTGATAAGGTTGAGAGATGGGTGATGTAGGAGTGGGAATCTCACATGAACATTTTCTGTGGCAGCCTGGACAGGCAAGGTGAAAATGAAAAATGAGCAAAGTATGTCTGTGTGAGGATCTCCAAAATCTGCTCGCTGCAGAAAGCAAGCTCCTTTAAAATCCTTTTTATCTGTGCATTCCTACAACCTTAAGGAGAAAACCAGTGCTGTTCTTCCCTGTTCTCTGCAAAGTAAATACTCTGACTCAGCCATACCTGTTTTGTGCAGGAGTGTGGGTGGAAGACCAGTCCTGAGATCCTGCCTCCTGCAGGCTGTGCAAAGACTTGCTTTTAGCTTCCTTTGTACCCGGCAAAAACATTCAGAACCCAAGATGATGGTGGCTTGGTACAACATATTCCTTATAAAACACCAAGGGGTTTAAAAAATTCCTGCATTTTGAAGTAAATGTCAATGTTAACCTCAGGGGGAGGACTTCCAGTACTTTTTGGCGTAATATGCAAGGAACACAGCCGTATAGTAGACTGAATCACCAAGAACAAAGAATCACTGTGCAGTAGTGTATCTATTTTTTTTCTTTTTTCTTTTTATTTTTTTTAAGTAAAAATGTTTTTTCAAAACATTATGTGACAAGCAAAACCGAAGGCAAAACCATCTGAAATGCACTGACTGTTCTCAGCCTCTTCGATGAGCATGGACAGTGGGCATCTGGGACCTCTGGGTGGTTTGGAAAGATCAGGAGTTTTTTTCCCAGAGCAACTGGAGTTGAAGCTGCACAGTCTGCCCTGCTTGTTCCCTAGTTTTTGGGGGGTTTTTTTGTCTAATTTGATTTGTACTTCTGCATTTTAAAGAAAAAACAAATACCAACTTGTAACAGGTTTATCTTAGGCAGATTTTAAAATGCACCTACAGTGTCACTCCAGACAGGCTGGAAGTGGGGTGCATCCAGACATACATATGTCCTGTATGTGTGGAGCCATCTGGAACCATAATCTTGTAACTTCCACTCACAGTGCTCTGAGAGGGGTTTAAAGCTCTTGCTTGGTCTTTAATGTTTTGTTGTAGGAAGACTGTTCTTCCTCTGCAGTAACCTCTTGAGATGTTGGTGGATTCCGGGCTGCCTGCAGCCGTGATAGGGACACCCTCTTCTGTCCCCAGAGATCTGCAGGGTGGTCAGGAACATGGTGGTGTTGTGGGAGGATGTGGTGCTGTTGGCTGGGCATCATTGATGCCAGTGCCTGGTATTGGGAGGGGCACATTGTGGGCAGGAGGAGAGGGCTGTGTCTGAGCTGTCCTGGTGCCCAGTCAGCCCCTGATGGCTGTTTGGTCATGGACCCAACACGCAGATCCCTGAGACTCACGCTGCAGAAATACCCATGCAGACTTAATTGGAAAGCTCCTTTAGTGACTCTCTCCTTTTTAAATACTCTAGACTTGATTTGGCTAATTGCTCTGGCAATTGCAAAGTAAATAAAATGTTTCATTAATACATGCCCAAAAGTGTGCAAACATCTTGTCCTGAATTTTTGGAGCTTCTTGGAATTAAGCCACAGAACAAATTAAGCTTGCTGAGAATTTTGTGGCTGAATATTTCACCACTAATTCCTTTTGATTTTTTTTTTTTGTTGGAGAGCGTTGTGTTTAAAAAAAAAAAAATCTGTGTACAAACCAGAATGTTTGGGGCTAAGTATAGAATTCACCTACCGGCAGCCCAGTAAAATTGTTTTGGATGGGTTCCTATAAAACACACCCATTATATTCAGTACCCATTAAATATGAATGGAAACCTAGTGCTTGGTTTGTGTAGACAACAGAAAAAATGTGGGCTCCTTGAAAGTAATTCACTTGGTGATTCGGTATGCTTGCAAAATAGTTCAGACTTTAGGGGACTGCTTCATATCCTTGTGTTTACTCTGTAACACAGTGTCCCTCCTCTACAGCCCTCGTTTCAGTACTGGAGGTAACTCCTCTGCTGTAATGCTGAGACTGGGGAAGTGTGCAGGCTTGTACCTCTTACTGTGAAGTGAGCAGGAATTTAATGCTTCTGCAAACATCAGTCAGCACTAAAGCACCTTCAGAAGACACCTTGGGGCTGGATTGGCAGCTGGGATGAATTGTCACGCTTGGTTGTAGTCAGGAGATCTGTGAGTAGCTCCAAGAACTCTGAAGTATTTGGATGCTAGGATATTTCAGCTGTGAATAAATGCTGTAAAATGTATAGTACTGCCAACCCCAATTGTTCTAGGATCATGAGTCAGGCCTCAAAACACCATAAGGATCAGGGGGGTGGGTGGAGGGAGGTGGGCTGTGTGTTGTTTTTGTTTGTTTTCTGTTTCTTAAATAATACATTTTGTATTCTCTTTATTTGTTCTGTTTCCTGAGCCTGCAGGGTATACTCTGCTCAGTCTCAAAGTTTTGTCTATAGCAGTTTGTGAGCTTGCTGTGTGCTGTAAGCGGAGTCTGAGGTTCTTCCCTAAACCCTTGACTTCAAGGCTACCATGCCTTGAAAAACAGCAAGTATTGCTAGACTGGCTGTAAAATTGTAGGAGTTAGCAACCGTAATTGTTGCTCCAGGAGAAGGCAGCTGAGTGCTAGGATGTGCTCGGCTCAATCAAATCCTCATCTGTTGAGCATCCATTTCTTGTGAATCGTCTGGTTTGACTTTGGGAGAACCTGGTCCTTGGTGCTGGCAAAGGCTCTGGCCTTGAGGTTTGGGGTGACTTACCTTGTGATGGATGGCTGCAACATTTCCAGGCAGGGTCAGGCTTCTCTAACATCACAGGATGGCTCAGCAGGTCCTCCAGAAGTAGCAGGTTTATAGCCCTGGCTATTGCAGTGAACCAGCAGCAATTTTGGTTTCCTGAAGGGGCTGTGCGGTCTTGCACGTACGTTGGAGCCTTGAGATTTGGCATTTTGGTTTGTTATGACATACCAAAGTATATGTCTCCCTGACATATCTGAGTATTGAAGCTCTCTGGGTGATGAGGAAGCAAGACAAAAGCTTGCTCATCGGATCATCTTAAGAAGGATGTAGCTGTGCTGCCTTCAATGTGGTTGGAAGTGCATCTACAGCAGGATTCCCTCTTGTATCTTTTGTTTGTAAAATAGCCCCTTGTGTCCCTAATGTGACACAAGTAGGATACCTAAATTCTGTCAATTTTTGACTAGTTAGTCTGGGATACAATAAGCCTGCAGAGAGCAACGTTTTAAGAAACCCACACTGGGAAGATGGTTTGGGAGAGTATTTCAGCACAGAAGAGCACAAGCCACATTTTGAATTCAATCACATGGCAGTTTGTTATGCTGGGGCATGCATATAAAATGAACTTCTAGGGACTTGTATGGGCCTACAATTAAATATCAGCAGGCCGTCACTCTCCAGCAGAAGGGTGGCTGTGCCAGGCAGAACGGGGAGGATGCAGACGGTGCGTCCCCAGAGCCCCGGGCGGGTGCGAGGGCTGCAGCAGCAGCGGCAGCTCGGCCTTGGCAGCGGGCGAGGAGCCGCAGCAGCGCCGGGTGATGCTGCAGAGCCAGATGGGTGAGCCTGTCAGATCAAAGTTGATGTGTAGCGACGGTGGCAGGCTTGGCAGGGCCGCTGGCCGCAGGTCCTCCTCCCCGTGCACCCTGTCTGCAGCTGAAGTTTGTGGCTGGATTCAATCTGGAGCTTAGAGAAGTAGGTACTGAATAATGCAACCTCGTCTGGAGCCAGGGCCGGTGCTGACTGGAGCAGGAGCAGCCATCACGTGTAGGGCACAAAGTTTAATGGATCTGATATGGCCCTGGCACTTATTTTTCTCCAAATTTCTAGAACCACAGTCTTCCCTTACCGGTACAGCTTTGCGCTTGTTGACACAGAATGGAAAAGCCCAAATAGGCAGTGGAAGTAGCTGTCTCAGAATAACTATTCCTCATTATCTCTCCATGGGCTACTCTTATTCAGCAGTAAGAGGTCCTTTGTGTGGTTTAGCTTAATCCGCTTTGGAAACGGATTAAGCTAAATCTCTCAAAAGGAACTCTTAGTGCTGAATAACAGTGTCCACACGGAAAGATAATTCGAAATAGTTGTTCTGCCTTTTTCAATTCACACTTCAGCACAAAAACTTTCCCTGTGCAGATGAGCCTACTTGAATAGGAACCGCCTATTTTCTGTCTAAACAAGGTCTGTGTGCTCTGTCCAGGTGCAATAGTAAAGTAAATAGCACATATTTTTCATTAAAAAGAAAGGAAGGAAACTGGCATTGCTGGGCTCAGGACCATGTTTTTGCCAATTTGCTCAAGTCCAGGGTTATTGCTTTTCTCACCAGTTCATGTGGTTTGGGATTAGATTATTCATGGATTGCTTTACTTTCTGAAATGTGTAGACATTTCTACCCTCTCCTGTGAAAGAAACTGGAGTTGCCTTGTAAGCCACTGCATAAAGAGAAGGAAGGATGCTTTCTGCTCTGCCCTATGCAGACCTGTTTGGTAAGGGGCAGATCCATTTTGGAAAGCTTTTGGGGGAGTTAGAGGTGCTACAAATAACAGAGAGTGATGGCTTTGTAAAATAAGTTCCCACCTCTAATCAGTCCCCAAGCAGTGTCTGTGCCTATTTTCACAAAAGGAAGCTAGAAATAGTTGTCAAACAGATTCTGGGGTTGGATATGCAGTGGGTTGGTGACAGGGGTCTGGTTCCAGGGGAACTTACTTGGAAGCTTTGCTCATACCTAACAGATACCTGTGAGTAAAGTGACTGAGCACTTTACCAAGGTGGGGAAGCATTGCTCACTCCTCTGTTTCACTGGTGTGGCCAGAACAGATGCTAAGTAACCTTCCCAAGCTGATTTTGAGAAACTGAGGATTTCCACATTTGGATTTTAGAGGCAAGCAAAAAAGCTGTAGCCCCACAGAAAAGCAAAAAAAAACCAAAAAAACAAAAAAACAAACCCAGAAACTGAAGTAGTTTTTGAAATCTAAACCTAAAATCCATGTAGCTGACCTTAGAGGAAAGTTACTTTTGGTGTCATTTAGGTCCTTGTGTCAGATGTACCTTAGACCTCATGTCTTGGAATTAGTAAGTTTGGGGGAGCTGGACCAGTCCTTCCCCTAACTTGGCTGGCAGTAGCCATGCACCCAGGCCCCCACCTGTAGGCATGATATGTGCAAAATCAGGGATAGGCTTGTAGCTGGTCATGGACATGCATGGTTTGAGCACATATGTTTGTGTGTACACAAGAGGAAGGATGTTTTCTGACTAACCTCCCTGATGGAAGTAAGAAGTAACCAAGTTTTGGGGTTTGATTTGAGGGGTTTGTTGTTGTTGTTGTTATTTTTTTCCCCCCAACCTTATCCCTCTACCTTCTTGGTACAGATAAAGGACCTGATGGTGACCCTGGGCCCTGCAGTGCAGGCCTGCAGAAAGAGGTGCAGTTTCCTAGGAGAGGCGAGCGGTTCTCTAACAAGCATTTTTCCTGTTGGCACGACTCAAAGACTTAACTACTATTACTGTGGAAACTAGCTTGCCCTTCCTTTTTATTTTTTAGGCCTTGATTCAAGAAATCATTAAACATGCGTTGGTGTCCACTGGTGTTCAGGACAACACTTAAGCATGTTCTCAAACTGTTGTCTTGTGTAGTGACGCTTTTCTGAGTTGGGGTGCTGGAAATGAGCATTTATATGAAATAAAGTCTCTTCCTGAGAGATGGTTGTGGCCTCTGCCTGTCCCCCAGCTACTGAAAAGAAAGAGGGAGAGAAGGAATAGTGTGACCTGAACCCTTCTCCCCTGGAGCTTGTCCTTGTGCTGACATATTTCTTCCCAGGGCTATAGGAGGAGTAGTAGAAGAAAAGTTGAAGAAGGGTTTTGGTCTCTTGATGCTCATTTGCCCACTGGGAATGAACAAAATCTGAACATGGTCTCCTTCCCTGGCTGAAAGGATAGTGTTTGGGAAAGGAAAGAAAACAAAAAAAGTTGCCCTAATCTGTGCTTGCAGAGCTCTGCAATGTCAGTATTGAGTGTTGTGGGCATGTGACTGCCCTGTAATAAGGAAATTATGTTTTATGGAGGAAAGCAGAATAAAGAGACCTGAAAGCCTCCAGACTTTCTTACTGTGCACTTATGGCTCCTGCTAAGCAGCTGCATGGAAGCCATATCATTAGAAAACCCCAAATGTCTGCAATGAAGTTTTCCCTGGCAACAGAACTTCTGTCACTGCATGTTGGGCTTGTCTACATGGTTAATTAATATTAAGCAAGCAAGAGTTTGAATTGCTACAGCCATAACTGCTCCATGTTGACTCCTCATATCAATGCTTTTCAGGCATGTCCAGCTCTTTGGAGAGAAGTTGTTTACTGGACATGAAATAACCTGCTCCTTATTAAAGGGCTCTGATGGCCAGGACGGGTTACTCGGGGATAAGCTCTGGTGTGAATCTGAGGCAATGCTGGTTGCTCCACAATTGCTGCCCGAGGGGTTAATGTGAGGCAGCAGCTGCCGTTTGGACTGAAGGTGTCCAGCATGTGGCTGGGCAGTTACAGAGGTGCTGTAAGGCCTTGCTGGGCTCACCCTGCAGTGACTTGTTCTGCTCGTCATGCCCGGGGCACATCCAGGGAGCGTCCGCTCGCACCGGAGATGGACTGTTAAACTCCATTCCTGCATAGGCAATGCTTGGACACCTCAGGTCACCGTGCTGAGGAATCTGTGGGGTGAGTAAACTGTGAGAAAGTGTGAGGGAGCAGTCCCAGCACTGGTGGGAGAGGAGAACAGCCAAAGAGCTTGTGCTGTGTTCTTACCTGGCCAACTCAAGCTGCTCTATGCCTGGGTGCCCAGCCTGGCTTGTGACTCTTGAATTAAAGCATCACCCTGCTCCTGCTTGCTGGTGGTTGGATTGGGGATCTTAGTCTGGGGTTGGAAAATTAGGTACCCTTCCCATCCCAAGTGCCATTCAAGCATGATAGTGGGTTCTCCCTGTGGACACCGATGTGACTGCGTAACAAGCAGGTCAAAGCGCTTCGTGCAAATTAAAGATAATTTCATTATCATTTTATTGTTACCTGTATGTAGGAAGATCTAGCAGGCAAGGAGCTGTCAGAAAAGCAGATTGTTGTCGCTGCCTCAGATTGCCCAAATCCAGGGGAGATGGGGCTGTGCAGTGCACGGCACAGCAGTGGTTGGGTTGCTGTACGTGTGTAGTGTGACGGGCACCGTATGCTCACGTCCCTTTCCCAGAAAGGTAACGTGTTCTGCATATCAGATCATGGCAAAACTGGAAGCGATGTACAGCTCCCCTGAGTCTGAGTTCACAGTCCAGACTGGTAGGCTAGCCTGTCTTTGACATGCATATTTAATGCTGTAGTTGTCTTTGCATATTTTGCTGGAGGGGACTAAAGGCAAAAAAAAAAACCACCCGGTTGCTCACCTGTCGTTCAGCACAGGTGAGCTTTGCGCTTTTTCCCTTGGACGTCTGTGAGACATTTAAAAGAGCATCATGGGTTCCTGACATCAAAGAGTTAATAACAGTGAGTGGGTACAATAGCTCATTAGGACTTAAACGTGGGCTGCAAACTCAGAAATCTTGATAATTTTGGTCTATAAGGACACTGAACTTTCAACCCTAGTTCAGCAATAATAAATGCCTGTTAAGTAAGGCTTCCTTTTATGAAGAGAGGGTGGATGGATGCATTTCAATGGGCTTTAAAAGTATTGCTACTCGTTTCAGTGTCTGCTGGCCGAATGCATCCGGGCATGGGAAGGCATTTCAAGATCTGCACAAAAAGCACTTTGAAGTATAACCTTTGTGAGCATCTTAGCTAAACCTGACTGCAGTTGGAAGCAGCACTTTATCTATTTATCTATCTATTTATTTATTTATTTGGGAAGTATTTTTCTTTCAAAGTTGCTTAAAAAAGAAAAAAAAAGCAAAAACCAAACCAAAAGTAAACCTGTGAGCAATTAGGTGAAAATGCAGTTTTGAAACTTCAACCCAAAGTGAAAGGTGATGGTGTACATTTGCTTTTCACGTGGATATTTTCATAACCAAATATATTCGTGCTGCTTTTTGAAAGCAGGGAAGGGGAAGCTGTGCTTTGGGATAGAGCTCAGGGAGCTGCTCAGGCTGACACCCCAGTCACCCTGGAGAAGAAGGGCTCGGGTATGTACCTATCCTCCAGCCCATGCTGGCTGTGCCCACAGGAATCCCAGTGAGGACCTCAAAAATCTTTTTAACAGCCCATTTGTTTACCTGTAGAAGGTTCCACGATGGCGACTAAGATCCGAAACAAATCTCAGAGTGGCTGCAAGTTACCACTTCATAAGTTGCAATCTTCCTTGCCTTGAGTTCGCAGGTCTTGATTCAGACAGGCTTCTGCCGAGAAGTTGAAGTTGTGTATGTGTGTGTGTGTGTGTGTGTGTGTGTGTTTTACCTCGCCTCTCGGAGAGCACGAGGGAGACCTCCGTGAAGAGAGTGACAGGGTTTGATATAAACCAGCAGGACTGCATTGCTGCCATTATTCGACAGTAAACCCTTTCACAATGCCATATGCTGTGCATTCCAGCGCAGCAGCGGAGGGTGTGATATAGTTAAAGCACACTCGGCAAACAGGAAACGCTGGTGACCGCTGTGTGTGCTTTTCATGGAGATAAAGTATGGAGAGCGTAACGAAGGAAAAAAAAAGTGCTGGGAATGGGGGGGAGAGGACGGCGGGGGGGAAGGAGAGGGATGTATTTTGGGCCTGACGCTCCGGTCATTATGAAAACACAGGCAGGAAATGCAGCCGCGAAGCAGCCGAGAAAACGCTGCTTTGCTCCAAGGTGTTTGTTTTACTCCATTACATGTATTTTCTAGTTTGCCGCTCAGTAGCGAGAGTGGGTGTGTGTGGTTTGGCTCTTTTCTTTTCGTTTTTTTTTTTGTTTTTTTGTTTTTTTTTTTTTTTTTTTTTTTTTTTTTTTTTTTTTTTTTTTTTTTGTTTGCTTTGTTTTTTTAATTAACTTTATTTTATTTTTAAAGTTCCTGCCACTCTGGCTTAGTATCCAACTCCCTTCCCCTCTGCCCTACCCTGGTTAATAACGAAAGACTATTTTAAGGGACTGGAGTTCAGTAACACGTTTCATCCTCCAGGAAAATGCAGACATCGGAGTTTAACCTAAGCACAGTTATTTTCCTGGGCAATGGCTCTGCAAAAGGCATTGCCAAGCCTTCTCAGAGTTAGCAAGTCGCTATTGCAGGGCAGGGAGGAAGGCAGGGGGATGGGACCAACAGGTCCTCGTATGGGGAGAGCTCTGAATCATAAACACACCATAGCTTTAATAAAATAAATGAAGTGGAGCCTTTTCAGACGAGGGCAGACTGTATTGGGGCAAGCCAGGCTTTTAACGTTGGGAGTGAAAATTGACAGGCTGAGAACTGGGACATAAACAAAAATGTCAGGCCCTGGGAGTCTTGTTCACTGGACAATGTCTCAATTGTTTCAGTGATTTTTCGCAGGCAGCAGGGGATAGTGGGAGATTTAACTCTTTACTGGCCATGTAGGAGCTGGAGGTGCTCATCGAGTGAAGAAGTGGCAGAAAATAGCATTTTTGTTTGGAAATGATTAAGCATGTCAGTGGGTGATAAGGGAAGGTCACACTGTCCTCTGCATACTTGTCTGCTATTAAAGTTGGGCTTTACACTTACTTAATTTTATTTAGGTTTTGCTCCTTGGCTGGAAAAACGTGTTTGGGGGTTTTTTCCCTTCTATATTTTTTTTTTTTTTTTGCTTATTATCAGGAAAAATGAAATCATGGGGCGGACCAGTAGATATATAAGAAAAAGGGAAAGTGTGTGTGTGTGTGTGTGTAACGTTTTTAAAAAAAAATTAGTATTTCTTCATTAAATGGCTGACAGGCAAGCTTAATATTTTAAGGCTGTCTAGATTATTTGGAACAGGCTGAAATGTGGGATAGGGTATGCCCTTTATTTTATTAACCGCTTTACTCTTTTGCTTAAGTCTCAGAATAAAAAGCCATCTTCAAAGAAGGTGGAGGAGAGGTGAGCAGCTTAGTTGTCTCATCATACTTCTGCTTTATTTATTATAAAAACAAACATTGAAACCTGTTGCATACCAGCCTGACACGGGCAAGGTCCAGAAAGCTGTAACCGGTAATTCTTTACTCATCAGATTTTGAATGTGTGTTTTGTTGTGGGCAGGGGGGAGGAGGGCGAGACGCAAACTGAAGTTGCTTCTTCAGGGCGCAAAAGCTGTCGAGGTTTATTTGCAGGAAGATAAACCTCTTTTAATAAAACGTGGGTCTTGCCTCAGTTGAGTGAAGTTGAAACATTTTGCAGGCTGGAAGCCAACTCACTTGGTGTGCAGCAGCCTGGTATTAAAGGCCTGGGATATGCTGAGGTTGCTTTAACTTAATTTATGGAATAATAATGTATCCCATTTTTGTATCCATGCATCCTCTGGCTGCTTTGTGTTCAGATGCATGTTAGCAGCCCCACGCTTTCTCCTGCTTTCCCATTTGTCCTTCCCTAGCCCCTGCCTGCTGCTGGTGGGCAGGCAGGAGGCCGGGAGCAGCCCAGGGCTCTCCACTGCCCTCCTGCCAGGCAGGAAATTGCCTCCTCCATGACTGCTGCACGCAGTAATGCAGCAGGACTTGTGCTCATGGGCAGGCTGCTCCCCAAATTCCTGCTTGGGAGATACAGTCTCCTGTGTGATAAGGATGGAGAAAGTAAGCTCGTGCTCTCCAGACGCTTCCGTGTGTGGTTCACATGGATGGGGGAGAGAGAGAAGAGGGTGAAAACAATAGCACTGTCCAACAGGCTGTCTCCAAAGGCCAGAGCAGGGAGAGTAAGTTGCTGTCCCTCCTAGAGTCTGGCCAGGACTGGAGAGAGTGGGCACTAAAAACTCATGCTAGAGCTTCTGTGGAAAATCTGGCTCCATGTGTGTTTTGAAGTGATATTGGTTTCAGAGATTTAGAAAACAAAAGTTGTTGACATGTTGGAGCAGTTGCTTCCCAGAGTAAGTATCCTGAGTAGAGCTGGATTTAATAATTTATAATTAATCACTTGTGCAGCAAAATGAATTGCTCTTCCTGTTAATGAAGGATCACTGAAGAGATCGTGATTTTTCATGGAACTTTGTTTGTTACTCATGCACAAGTCTCAGCGTATTGTCTTGGAGATGATCCACAAGCAGTTCCTGAGCTGGCTGGTGTTGGGGCTCCTCTGAGCAGAGATGGGGAACACGTGATACATTTCCGTCCCCTGGGTTGAGCAGTGAGTGATACTCTTTAATTAATAAAAGTTTATTTTCCATGAGGATTCTCCAGTACTTGCATAAATTCACCGTCTTGGCAAGAGTCCTTACCACTGAATTCATTTGCTGATGTAGTCACAGAAAGCAGTTAGCTTTGTCACTTAATGAATTTCTCCTATTTGCTACAGAGCACAGTGTAATGCTGATCTAGCTTGGGTTGCCCTGGTTTTGTATGTTATAAACACAGAAGTAACAAAATCAGTAGTTTGAAGCATTTTGTTAGGAGTGTTTTGAAATTTACACCCCTTTCTAGTCATGAATAACAGTCAACTTTGATTTGAAAATAAACTCATTACTGATAATAACAGCCTACAAGAGATCTCTGCTTCTCTGCTCCTCCCCATGTCCTCGAGAGGCATAACTGCTGTTCCAGGTGAAACAATGCTATTTTTAGTGCCATCACAGAGCATGTTCACAAGATGTCTGCTATACACCTGGACAGCCCATCCATGTGTCTGTTTAGCTGCCACAATAGTTTTCAGGGCCACCTTTTCCTAGACATTGCAGTTAGCAAATAGTTACTTCTCTAGTTTAGATGAACAGGTGGGTGAGGTAGGGGGACACTGAGGAGAAAATGCTCTTTGTAGCTATGTGTGGTATCTATAACCCTTCAAGGCATGCTCAAGGCAGCTCAATTGTCCAGAATGAACAGCATCTTTAACCGTTGCTTATGTTATTAAGGTTTTGGTGAGGTGTAATCAGCAGGTCATCTGCTCCACTTTGTCTCCCACCCTTGTTCTAAGGCGTGCCTGGACGAGCCCAAGTAGCTTGGGCATCATGTACTCTCATGTCCCTTCACCTCACAGGACCTGAATCCTGCTTGTGGAGTTTGGGAAACTAGGAAAGCAAGAAATGGGCTAAGCCAGACTTTGTAAGAGTTGAATGTTGTTTGCCTGCCTTCTGGCATGAGCACGTGCTGGGTGGTGTAAGGGTTTGGATACCTCTTCTTGCCATGCTTCTCCTGTGAATATTGACTCAGCCTGGTGAGATACAGGTGTGGTGGTGGTTCAGTGAAGGGCTCAGAGAAATACTCCTGTTCTGGTTGGTTGTTTGGAGGTGTGATTGAGAGCTGCCACAGATCTGAGATAAGGCCACTGAAGCAGGGAGCAATCCCTTCTCTGTGCTGTCAGCAGGAGAGCTGTACCTCTCTGAGGGATAAATGACTCCTGCATGGCTCTGCACCAATGCTGCCCTTGCACTGGGTACCTCCTGCATTAGATATTGCTCCTGCCTCTGTGAGGAGGGAGGAAAGGACCTTTAAATTCCGTTTTTGCCACTTGAACATCTTCCCAGGGAAACCTCAGGGTAAACATGGACACTGAGTTTGTCTGGAGTCTTCCCTGCAGGTCTTCTCACCAGCATCTGCTGCACCCACATGTTGAGGTGATGGTGGAAGTTCTAGGTAATGGTACTTTGCACTCATGTAGCACTTCACATTTCCAAAGCGCCGTAAAAACCACAGGCTCCCTATCAGTCCCTGGGGGAAGAGGGAGCTCGGCATTATTACCCTCATTTATGGGCAGAAAAGCTGAGATGTGGAAAGGTTAAGTGGTTTGCCCAAGCCCACACAACAAGTCAGTGTCAGATCTCAGATCAGACTTGGAGTTTTCTGGCACTTGCTGTCCTTGTGCAATCAGCTGGAGTGCGTTGCCCTCATGAGATGCTCCTTGTCAAGCATGGAAACTTCATGTGAAGCTTTTGAAATGTGCAGAGAGACCCTGCTTTGGAGACAATGCTGTTTGCTTCTGTTTATATTTTAACATGGACTTAGAGGATATTTTACAGATGCTTCCAAGAGGCAAAAAATTACCTTCAGTGGAGAAAATTTCAGATTAAAATACTGTTCACCTAGTGATGGCATCTCATTGTGCTGGGCAGGCTGTGAAGGGCTGTGTAACCTGGCCTGAGAAGCACTCAGGTGAAGCAGAGAAGTTCTTCAGTACCAGGAACTTTTTACAGCTTTTAGGGAGAGAAGGCACAGCAAGAGGCTCCTGTTTGTGAGAAACAATGCCCCATCTACACACAGGATTGCTCTCTCACAGGAGCTACTTTGTGTGTGAGGATGCTTTTGTTGGAGAAGGAGTGCCTCTTCCTAGCACAGAGTAATTTGCTTTCAAAGTAGATTAAACTAAACTGGGAGGATGCTGTTAATCTGAAGCTGTGGGTTCTGCATCTGTATTTGATCTGGAATAGATACTCTAATTTAAAATTGCATTTGTGTATTCTAGATTGATTTATCTTTTTCATATGGAGACAAGGCCTCATCTCTCAAACCACAATTTGGTTGAGATACTGAAATTACCAGGTTATTCAGTGGGGGTGTCAGGCGACCCTTTTCCTCTGTTAGGTGATGCAGATTTTCAGAGGGATCGTTTCCTATAGTCTCAGATGATGGGTTTGAATGGGCAATATCTGCATCACTTCCCTCGATGCCCAGCAGTTAAACCGGCTGTGGCTGTGCACAGATTTGCCCGTCTAAAAGAAGTAAACGAAACCGGGCTGGAGGAACGTACCGGGCCACTGCTGAGGTTGCAGAGGAGTCTGTCAGAGCGGTGTCCGTGTCTCCCAAAAAGCAGAGCCAGAGGGTGGCTGGGTGCAGGCTGGGCGCAGGCTGGGTGCAGGCTGGGTGCAGGCTGTGTGGCTGCGGGGCGGGATGGGGAATGCCGGTGCGTCAGTGGGAAACCACAGGGTGTGGTGCGGGGCCAGCGCTGCCGGGGAGCTGCAGGGACAATGAGTCTGTGGTAGCAATGAGCTGTGATTAGCCCCAGCTAATCTTGGTTTTGTGTGGCGTGGTCTGTTTGGATTAAAATACAAGGGTCGGGGCTTGGTTATTTTATTTTATTTTATTTTATTTTATTTTATTTTATTTTATTTTATTTTATTTTATTTTATTTTATTTTATTTTATTTTATTTTATTTTATTTTATTTTATTTTATTTTATTTTATTTTTGCCATCAGTTAGTCTGGGGTCTCAGAGCTCATCATTGAATATCTTCATTCCACTGAGAAAGCAGGAATAGGCTCCCTGCATGCACACTTTAGGATGGAATTAGCATGCACAGGCCAATTTCTGAACTTTACACCAAGCCCTTATGCCCAGTTGAGTCACTGCATTTGTTTTGCAGGCTTTTAATTTTCCGTTTCAGCGGTGGAAATATGTCTCTTCTGGGCTGGCCCAGGTGATGCATCCTCTGCAAATGTCTTATTGCAGTGCTGGGGGACCCTGGCAGCCCACCTGGCAAACGGCAAGAGAGCACTTCGGTCCCAAACCCACCTGAGTGGTGGTTTTGGGCAATGCCACCTCTTTGCTGAACCCAGATCATAAGGTTGAAGATGGATTATGTGTTCTTTTCTGGGACTTCCCCCCACCTTGCCCTGTGACTTGTTTCTGTGACACTGTAGGGGACAAAGGCATTGTGCATTACCACATGGCGTGCTCAGCATTCAGGGGTGACAGCCAGAGATGTACCTCTGTGCTCTGAACTCTTACATCATGGTAGAGGATGTCATACAGTGTCCAGAGATGTTTTCCCTTCCCCCACTGCCCACATGCCAAAATAAATATCTGATATGAAAGTCAAGGTACAGAAGCCAGCTGGATTGTACAAAAGGTCCTGTCTCCTTTCTGCTGTTGTTGTTATTTTTTTAATATAATTTTCCTGATGGGTTGAGTGACTGTCTACAGTAGAATAAAGGGATGGAGAAGATATTTTGGCATTTATTTGAGCAGTAGCGTGTTCCTTCTTTGAAATCTGTGAAAATTTTTTGTGTTTGCTTTGAATTTTTTGTTTATCTGCTCATTTGGACTTTATATTTCCCCCCCTGTCGACCCCCTCCCTCCCCCTGCCTTCCTTTCACAAATGGAGGAGAGGAAAAATTGCGTTCATGTGTGTGTGGTGCCCTGCCAAGTAGAGAAACTAAACAGACAGCCTCTATTGCTTTTGCTCTCACATCTCTAACTTAATTATGGGGGAGGCAAGGGGTGTGTTGTGTTTAATGTACTCCATGCTTCCAAAACTCTGCACTCTCACATGCTAGGGGCTGACCACTGGCACGGGCTTTCATTAATATTTTTTCTTTACCCTGCCCTTCTGAATCACTACTTTTGGTTTGGGGGGTTCTTTGTAACAAAATTCTTTTATTTTTATTTTTATAATTGCTTCTGGATCTACAGAAGCACATGTCGAAAATCATCTCAATGTCACCAGTCTTTAGTTCAACAAGAACGCTATAGAAACGAAAGGTTCTGTCATCCATCAGATTTTCTGTTCCATTTGTTGAAGATGAAAGGCGAGCGAATTTAGTGCTCACTTTCTTCTCCTTCTGACAGTTATTGATCCTCCCTGGAACTCGGCAATTCACGCTTGGAGCCAGCCCTGACACAGGGAATCCCCAATTTATTATGTGTGTGCTCACTAGCGCCACATTAGTGCAGATTTGCCTCCCTCTTTCAAAGCCATCTGTTAATTTTTCAGCTCCACCTTGTGAGCTGGGATTCTCCCCTTTCTTGCCTGTTTTGCCTTACAGGACTTTTAACCTGGGGGCTGTTAATGTTTGAGAAACACCTGCTCTACCGTGTGTTTGTGTGTAAGTGGTTTCAGAGGCTTTCTTGGTTTGTACAAAACAGGAAAAGACTGATTCATTTTCTTTGAGACAGTGGGGTATAGGAGGAAGAGAGCCTGCAGCCTGTCGGTTTTTAGTTGAATTTTATGGTCATTAAAATGCAAGATTATTGGTTTAGAGACAGCCCCTCAGTTAAAATCAAGATTGTGGGTAAGTGTGCTTATTTGATGGCTTCCATCACCAGAAATAGAGCTGCAACAATATGAAAGGAATACATGTAATGGTGGGGAGCATAATGGTCTTCCATGTCTATTCTCCCCATGGCCTTTAACTGAAGGTATGTTTGGGTGGATGGGAGCAGAGGCTCAGGGATTTCCTCCAGTGCTTCCAGAGCTGACCACATGCAAACCCAACACATCATGTTGCAGACTGGAGCTGACTTTAGCCTGGCTGGCATGGTGCCTGGGCCCAGGTGATGTCCTGCTGTGTGGATGTGTCCTGTGTGTGATGCCCAGTAGGGCATGGGGGCACCCATATGGATCTGTAACGCTCTGTTCTCTTCCAGCATCTCCTATGCTTCAGCATGTACCTCATCTTCTGTGACTGGGGATGGTGACGTCTTGCACACAAATTTTGTGAAGTTTCTGCTTCTTTGATGTCACTGAGAGCCTTTTAGTGTAGGTGCAGTGAAGGTGTAATATCTTGGTTATTCCCAGCTGAGGAATAACAAACTCCATGGCTCTGCCTTTTGTTTGTGTAAATGTTCATGAAGTCCTCTGTCCCCTGTGACCAGCCAAGGATGTGTGTCACTTGTGATGTCCTCATCCTCTTTTTTCTCCAGGCTACTTTGTTCTTGTGGTTTACTTAACCCTTGGCCAACAAAACATATTTCCAATCAAAATCTTACAGAACAGAGAGGACAAGCCCCTTTTAAAGAGGCAAGACTTGCCGTGGGTCAGGGTGTACCACCTTTGGGCTCAGCCTGGGGAGGGCAGCTGGACTGGCCATGCAGAGCTGATGGTAATCAGGCCTCCCCAGCTGCTTACAGGCTTTGCGGGAGGTTGGTGGGCCCTCAAAAAAAAAAAAAAAAGGGAGTTTCACATCTGCTTTTGTTTATCCTTTTTGCTGCAGGCAACGCTGAAAACTTAATAAATTGCATGAAACCTAAGGAAACATGAATATAAGAGTATTAGATAAATTACAGAAGCTTGCCTACCTGTAACATATTTTATAACATGAATGAGACGTGTGTATTATTTCGTTTACAGAAAGAACACCATGTCTCAGCCTCTCACTGAGGCTCTCTTGTTTAAACATTCCTCTATTCTTGCTACTTCTCTTGCTACTTATTCTTGCTCCTCAGCTTCCACCTCTAGCTTTTTCCCAAATTTTAACATCATTTTTTGGTGGCAGGCATTTAACGCACCAGCGCTCTGAAGATGTGATGATGGTTTTTCGAAGGATATTTATGAAGCGGTTTTAAAGTATTTTGGAGGCTCATGTCTGAAGGAACAGATGAAAGAAAAATCCTTGTAATGCTGGTAGCATATGCACGCTGTACAAAGACTGTCTCAAATATGTGCCTGTATTTGCTCTAATACTCTCACCATTTTTTCAGCCCAACTCTCCTGGCAGGGGCAGGGATGAAAGGGGAATTGCGAGAGAGAAACAATAAACTTTTAAAACAGACACCTTAGTAAGAGATGCTGTAACTTCAAATATTTGCAGTTCCTTTGTTAAAGAACTGGCATTGCACATTAACCTTAATGTAAGTGTAATATAGCATGTATCTGAGGCAGAATTGAAGAGTATGAATTTCTGCAGCTAATGGTTTTTGAATAAATTCAATACAATTGTCTGGCAGTTATTAGCAGAATGTGTGAACCGGGGGCTATGCAACACTGTATACTTTGAAGACCTTGAACTATTTCTACCAGTTAAGAGCTGTTAGATAGAATCTGCTGAAAATTAGCTTCATTCAGTTATCATACAATATAGTGAGCTGTTCTGGCAAAAAGCATTCTCTGCTAGCATTGAGTCAAAATATATTCTTCTGTTCTGTCCTGAATTGCAGATAGTATCTGACTGAGGTCAGATAACCTGGCTGCCGCACATGTGCGCGCGGACGTGCCACCCGTACGTGTGTGTAAGGACATCTGTGCCTGGGTGTAAATATTGCCCTGTAACTTGCCTTGCTCTCGTGCCCACTGTGGGCAGGCCACAGGCACCCTGGCTTTCGCCAGGCACCGGCTGACCCTGCACAAGTATGTGTTCTCTGCTCCAAAACATTAGTAACGCTGCGTTAGATTGGGCTTAATTTGGGCTTACACAAAAATAGCCAGTGCCCGTATTATGCAGAATGTCAAGCCGAATATTTGTGATGGCTTTTCCTCGCTTTATTATGGATCCTCTGGGTCTGATGGGAGGAGAGCATGGGAGAGAATGAGAAGGAACACAAAGGACCAGTGGAGTTTGGCCTCCCGTGTGCTGAACATCACAGTTCAGTGCAAGCCAATGTAGAGTTACGTTGCTCACTCTGGTGTGGCATCTAGGCTAATTTGTCTCACTAATTACGCTGGGTGTAGGAGTATGCTGATGCCATTAACAATGTCCATGACCCAGGCTGGTCTCCCTACCTGAGCTTTCTGGTGCCTCACAAGCGTCTGAGCTTTCCTGGAGCTGGTGACTCGACTGGCAAAGTGTAAAAGTCCTTGTAGACTAGGGCAGTAATACGCTGTCAGTGCTGCCAGTTAACTTACGTGGGCAATACACATGCTATATAATTATTTTTGGAGAAGATAGGTGAGTTATTTGTCAATGTTTCCTAATAGCAGGTGTGTGTAAGACTGGCTCGTTACCTGTCTGATTCCTTACAGTCAACAGAGAGCACCCAGGTCTTCACAGAGGCTTTATGAGCTGTATTTAGCAAAGATGTTCTCATGGATAAAGCATGAGAAGTGATGAGTTCAGTTATACTTCAGGGATCAGGGCTAAGGGGATGGAATAGTGACCAGTGCCAGAGGAGGAATGGAGTTATGAATGATTTTCTGGTTTATACTGAAAGTTTGTGCCGGGTGAAATGGAGGGGAACAAACTGAATTCGAACAGGATTAATCCTGTGGGTTGCACAAGGAGTAGGGAGAGACTGAATGAAATCAAGTGTGGGGATTCTTAGCTGACTCCTTAAGCTAAGGGTAACTTCTTAAGGAAAGCCAAGAAATTGGATCCTTTCTTTATCCTTCATATCTGCCCCAAACTGTTTGGAGTAGAATCACCACTCGTATGAAAGCAGACACCATATACTGAAGAGGCAGCAGTCAGCTTGAGCTTGTTGGCAAGAGTGGTGGGAATGCAAATGTGAGTGCATGATTTGAAAAATCTGGTACTCTTGTAGGAAAGGGGGTTTCCACCACAAAACCAACTCATCCATTTTCCAGTAGGGCCTGTAGACAATGGATCCCACAATCCCACATGGTCTCTGGTGTGTTACAAGGTTTCATTTTTGTGGTCACTTCTAATTTGCCATGCATACTACTAGAGGAAAGAGTTTTGGTTCTGGCCTCAAAGTGTTTAAAATGAAACTGGTAAAACGCTTGTGGTAAATGTAGTCCCAGAGTTTTGCAGGAGTTGAGCTTCCATCGGTGTCTGATGCCCTTGCTGTGTGTAGCTACCAAAGAGCCTGTCTCCAAGGGATCATCAGTATAAAACTCTGCACACATTTGCTGTGCCCCCAGGTCTTTTCACGGAGTGTGTGCGTTTCAATATAAAAATCTAGGATAGATTCCCTGAAGGAACTGGAATTTCTGGTGTTGCAAAGTCCTTATTAGGAAATTGGAAAGATATACTGATGAGTGTGCCTGTTTAAAATCAGATAGTACAACAGTTCCCACCATTATTCTCCTTTGGAGGGATTGTTTGTTAACTGAGTTGGTATTTCAAATTAGAATGAAAACGGAAAAAAACAGTAAGCAAATTACTTTCTTAAGTTTGGGTATTTGTAATACTTAGAAAAACAGTAATTGGATAACTCCTCTTCAACCCAGTACAAGGCATTAGTAGGCACCGGGGTCAAGTTGTCTATTTCTAGTTTCATGGTCCTTCAGTGAACTTGTATTTAACTCTTTTCTGCACATGTCCTAGCAGCTCTATATTTATTTAATGTTTTCTCAGGGTAGCCATGCATAGAATCTCAGCCTAGTTTTGTTTTCAGGAGATTGTAGCAGTAGCAGGCCCATATTTTCCAGCTTGCATGTGGCACCTCATCATTTGGGGTCAATGAGAAGTCCTGCCCATGAGGATGGACCAATCATTCTGACATGAGAACCTTAAATAACTCTTGTTTATATGAAGGGACTAAGATTTGTGAAAATGCTGGTTGGAATTAAATGTTTTAATGTCCATAATTTTAATATGTTGTGATCGGTCTGACACTACTCTAGCAGAACAAAAGCCTTGCATGGACTATATGTCGTGTTAAATTTTTAACAAAGTACTTTAACTTTTGGGGTTTTGTACCATTAGTTGTGAAGTTTAGGAAGAATGGCTAAATGGCACAAATTATACAAGTCCCATTTTGTATCCTATGGCAATCATTCCTTTACTGTCGTTTCTGTTGTAAGCCTGTGTGAGATATGGATGTTCTGGTGGATCTGGTGTTTTTACACCCTTTGTGACTGTGGATTGTGGTGGGATCTCTGGTGGGCTGTCAGCTTGCTGCTTCATTACAAACCAGTTGATAGCATGGAAGGTGGAGATTCTGCTTTAGCTGGGAGGTCAGCAGGTTGTGAGCAACATTATCTCCAGTGTCTGCAGTGCCATTTCCCCTAACAGGCAAGACCTCCTTGCAGCATGGCCTAGGGAACTTTGGAAAGCATCTTGGATGGAAATGCCAGACAGTTGTTTTGCTCTTGTTAGCAGCTTTTATCCAGGAGCTTTAATAGCATCACTGCAAAGTGTTGTTTAACAACTGGCTTCTTTGACAACTGTGGCTCCATTGGTAATGAGGGAGCTTATTTTGACAAAGTGCTGTAAAGAAATCCAGGGGTGAGGGTGAGCATGGGTAAATTGCTTTAATACAACTTTTGTTTAATAGGGGCTGAGTTTGTATAACAGATGGATTAGCAGATGAGATTCCCCGTTATTTCTTCTGTAATTCTTTGTAGAGGGTCTTTACTCTGTCTATCCAAAAATTTTCCATTCTCCTTTCTGTAAGTTTTGCACGCTAATGACAGAGATGAGTAGAGAAAAACAGCCCATCCAGCTGCAGGCTTTCTAACACAGCCATTAGGTTCCAGGCAAGCAAATGTTGCAGAGAAAAAAGTGCTCTCCAGCAATTGTAATTAAGGGAAGAGCAGCAAATACCTGTAGCAATATGTCAGTATTTTGAAATAACATTGCATCATGTTTTACCTGAAACTTCATTAATGATAGCATAGATGGCCTCTTTATCTTGCCAGCATCTGCCCTATTACTGATTGAGACTAAGGGCCAGGCATGTGGAGTAATTCTGTTGAAATAGTTGTTTTTGTGTTTTATGCAACTGACAACCAAATCTGGCCTCTGGAATTTACAGTCAACCAAGCAAATGAGCTTTGAGCTCACTGTGGGGTTTGTTCTACTTTAATGCAACAAAGGCAAGCTGCTAAAGGCAGCCTGCAGTAACACTGCCTCACGTTCAGCTGAGTATCCATCAGTATCAAAACATCTCTTCGTGCTCTGGTTCAGGGTCACACTTCACCTGTGTTTGTTGGGAAATGAGACTCCAGGCCAGGGGCCTTCAGCTTGTCATCTGTTGACTTATGACCACGGGTGGCCTGTCCCTAAGCAAGCTGTAATAGGGGAGGTAAAGATAATTATGGAAAAGCCTGGTTTTGGTGGGCTGACCTTCTCCCTGTCTTCCATCAGAAACTGGAGAAGGTTACAAGTGGCTGCTGTGTGTCCCTACTGCTTGTAATGGGAGCTGCATTTGAATGCTAGGATTGGTGCCTCTCAAACTCAGTGGGCCTGCAGATGCAGGTGACGAAATTTCCACCAAATATCCACCTCTGCCAAGCAGAGAAGAGGGCCAAGGCAAATGATACTTCACCCTAGGGTGGTGACAACATGGGCTGTTTTGTCTCCCATACTTTATGGCTTCTGAAATACTGAAAGTAACCAAGGGGAACTGATGCATCCTGGAAAATCTTGAGCAAGTACAGAAGCACATTTTTATAATTGCCAGAAAATGAAGAGTGCCAGAGTCCCCTGACAAGATTCACATGGGGGGCAGCAGCTCTGCTGGGTGGTAGCCAGCCCTCTCTGCTGTTTGATACCAGCTAGGGAAATCCTTCTGGTGGCATTGGTTGTTGATTCTAATCCATTTTTTCTTGGTCATGTGCACTGAGCTCGTCCCTGACCAGTGATGTTGCACCACTTCACTGCCTGAGTCATGGATGTGTTTGATGCAAATTCTGAGGGTGGCAGGCAGCCCATTGTTTAAAGAAACAGTTTCCTCCCTCACACAGCCACCTGGAACAAGCTCCTGTGAGACTTGATCTTATCAGCCTCAGCTTTTCTTTTGTTAGTCAGTGTTGTGTTCTTGCTAGGTGTTCCACTGGGTTTTTCAGAAGAACATGATCCGTGCAGGTTGTGGGACAAAAAAGTCACCATTTTCTGCACAGCCTGAAACAAATGAAAGAAATAAGACTTATCAGCAGTACTGGTGCTGCCTCTGACAAGTTGACTGGACACAAGGGAAGAAATTAAATGCATAGTGTTGGAGCAAAACATGCCTTTTGCCTTTGGTTTATGTATTGTACTTAGCTCATCAATTTCTGTGTACCCACTCTTTGTTAAACTTGTATCTTTCCCTCTCACCATAAGTGCTCAGAAGCATGAAATCCTCTATTTTCTCCTCCTACAGGGAATATTCATTTTAGCTCACGCTCTCAGCTCTCCTTCCCCTTCCAATAGTCATTTCTGCTTTTTGCAGTTGAGGCTGTCACCATCTCTTGCTCTTCCTCCAGCCCTCCTGACTCTCCCTGTGCTTTCAATCCCTCTCCCTGAGTTTTTCTCAGTAGGACCTGTGGGGAGATAGTCTGGGCTGGGCCAAACTATTCTTCTCCTCCCCTTGCCCCCAACCTATCTCATCTATCTCATTTAGGGATTTCTTTTTCAGCATATGAAGTATATAATTTAAAACACTTTAAAATCTTAATGACCAGACAGTGTTCAGAGAGGGTCAGCAAAACCAAGGTCTCTAAAGTATCAGGTGTGGGCTGTCCTGTAGCTGTCCCTGTTTGGCACTGTCTCACTCTGAAGAGGGACACGGGCTATTAGTATTTATAAGCCTGCTGTTTGTTGTTCAAACAAGAAATAGGTGTTCTAATCTTTTTGAGATCTCAAAGAGAGATAATAATTTTCTGCTGCTGAATGGAAGCAGCGATTTCCTTTATAATTTTGGCTCTAAACCCCATTCAGATAATGGTATTCCCAAAATACTTGAATCCAAGCTATCCTAGCCCCAAGCTTTGGGATACCCATGTGGATATACTGTACAATACCTAACATGTGCTTAGCTGTGCATTTTAGCCATATGATGGTGTTCTTAGCCAAGTCAATTTTCTGTTCATTTTTTAAATTACATGCTGTAAGACAGTGTTTCATGTGTTGTGCTAAATTTCCAAGTGTCTGGTCTCTGTTACAGTGCTGTTCTCATCTGTTAAATAGGCAATTTCTTTAAGTAATAACACCAGAAATAAAATGATCAGAGGTTGACTAAGGCAGCAGGATCCTTGACAGCTGTGCGCCTTGGTTTGGCCCATATCTCCTGAAAGGTGAAGGAAACTACTTACACATCACACTTAATTTACGGTGGTAATGGTCTTGTGTAGAGTGGTAGGGGGGAAGAGGGAGTGCCCTCGCAAAGCACGCGAAAATGAATGTGTTGTCTCTACTGCAACCCACAGGCCGAGATAGTGGCTGCAGTCTGCTCACTCCCTTCGGAGGGAGGTTGGGCTGCCACCCTCCTTCTGCTGAGGGTTTCTTCCACACCACTATGGACGGGGATGTGCTTTTCTCAGCAGGTCTGCAGCAGCTCTGCACGCCCAGCCCGTACTGGAAACGGGAATTTTTCCATCAGCCAACACACTGGCTGGCCTTGTAGGGTTTTCCCTTCTTCCTCCTTGGGCATGGCTGAAGCCCCAACCTCCTTGCCCTGGCTTTAGTACAGTGTCATGCCAGTGAGTGCAAGATTGATACCCGCACTGAAGCATGGTCCTTCCTTTACAGTTCATGCTTTTTGCCTGCCCCAGCTGTGTCTGTGTCACTCAGTGTATGAATTCAGTCCCTCTGAGGAAACCCTTGGGGAATGGTGGCCATCAGTAGAGGCTCCTCACTGACCACATGCTGCTGATAGGAGTTCATATGATTCAGTATAAACTTACTTCTGTAATTTAAACACTAAACTTGCCTCTCCTGTTCATTAAACATTGTGAACAGCTGTGGGATACACTTCTGCCAAGCAGTGTCAGTGTTGTTTTGGCTTCCCCTGTTTTCCCCCAAAATGGTTCTCATTTTGGCAAAATTTCAGGCGGCAAAGTAGGGGATCTGGGAGGCTCTTGGCTGACAGGGATGATAGGAGACACTTACTGGAGTGTCTTCTTGGTGGTCACAAACTGGAGGAGACAAAGCTGACATGTGGGTAGGTTTCATTGTAACTTTGGAAAATTTTGTAAACTTGTAAAACTTTGTTTCATTGTAAGCTTTGCCTATATTTCCTTTGTTTTGCTGAGAAAATGTCCATTTTCCTTTTGAAAGCCTTGCAATTTTTTCCCCTGCACACTTTGTTTCTGGTGCTGCTCATTTTAGAGGAGTTTTGTGATATACCTCTCCACTATTGTCTTCCTGCTCCTTCTGAAACACTGGTCTTAAAAATGCATGAGGAAAAACTGAGCCCCCTCCTTGCTATTCCTTTAAGTAATTATTTTTTATATTGCACAGTGTTTTTAATGAAAACCCTTTATTTATATGTTTTTTTTTTAATAATCACCTTGATTCTCCTCGCTCTGGGTGCACAAATCTAGCCCAGTTGTAGATTACAGTGCTTGCATATTAAAATAAATTGCAGTGACACAGGGCCTTGGCAGCACTGCTGGAGGCTGTCCTGAACCCACTGGGGTCTTCACTGCATGTTTAAAACATATCTGGTTTTTTTCTGCATATACAGAATATCTGGCACTTCAGCTCTGTAAGAAAGAGTCCTCCTTCAATAGTTTATGTGGAGCAGTTCCATTAGTGGAGTTTTGGAAGAGGGAAGCAGGCAATAATTATTCCCTTGTGTTTGATCAGCCTGATGCAAATGTCTTTGGGAAGTGAAGAAGGTTGTGTTGACTTCCTAAGAGAGAGCTCTCTCTGGTTTTCATGTTGAGTAGCAGCTGCCCATTGGGGAACACGGGATTTTGGGGTAAGGAGAAAAAGGAGAGTGAGCAGGGGTCCCCTGGCCAGGACAGCTGCATTTAGGCCTAAAGTTCAGCAGGTGCTGAAACCATGATTCTGATGCAGGAGGTGAGATCTGTGAGACCATTCACATGCCTAAATAGCTTGCCAATAGATTTTGGATGTAAATGTGATCCTTGGAGAAGCCCCAAAGGCTGAAAATACAACCTACACAACAATGTCAGATTGGTGCATCCAGCACTGCCTTCACCTCTCCCTCTTCCAGGTCATATTACACCTGCTCTAAAAAGGATCTTCCATAACTTGGTGGTTTGTGAAAGACGTTCATTAAAAAAAATATACTACAACTGCATAAATATAACTATATAAAGGCTAAAAGTTCCTAGGTCTGGGCAGGTTTGTAATGGTCAGTGCAACGTATGCAGTGTAAAGTAGCCTGGTCCTTGAGGTGAAGGCCAGTTCTACCTGATCTTTTGGAAAAGATCGTCTACAATCATTACATTTGCAGATTTTCCCCACCACCTGTTTTCATGTCTGTAAATATATAAGACAGGACGCTCATTCTTTGTTCTGAAGGCATGTTAAGATCAATGCCCTTGAGCATGCACCCTCTTCTGACTGTCTAAAAATTTGTTAAAGGTATAGATCTTGATTACATTCTCTTAATCCAAGCCTTTTCTTTTAACCCAGCTCTTAAAAGGAAGCATACATGACAGTACATCACACAATATCTCAGCCCTTTCCTGACATTTCTGTGGAAGTAAATGAAAGGTGTAAATTAAAAAAAGCAAGTGTTTGTGTCTCACTTTAACCTCCTGTTATGTTAAATGGCTTTATTGAAGAGTGCCAGCAGTGTTCTCAAAAAACTTGGGAAAATCCACTGTGAGCTATGCAATTAGTTGCCTTGGGAGCTGAGTATGGAGTTCATGATGTTTGATGTGAAAATTACATGGACACATCTAATTGGGAGTATTTGCACCACACAGGATACCGAATAAAGAGGTGAACTCTTTTCCTCCATTCCTGGCTTGTTTTCTTCTTTAGTTGAAGTGTTTACCTTGAACTCTTCCCAGTCGAGATGCTGTTTATCTAGGGATGTGGATTGATCAGTAGATGCACATTTCCCTATGCAGATTTTGGAGAGCAGTGGGGAGACAGGCAGAGGTGGCTCTATGAGCATGGAAGGATGAGAGGAAGACTAATTTCAAGCTACCTCATGCTTCCCATTATCATTCCTTAGTCGTGACTTGCACTGCCTATCCCAGCCCTAGAGCTCTACTCTTTTGCAGGAGTCAATGGCTAATTTAGAGAGTCCCTGGCACTACAGAATCCATTACTCATTATTTCTATTAGTGGTTATGTTTTGCAATATAAACATATGATGATTTTTTAATGCTGACAGTGTTTTCCAGTGTCCGTTGTTCTTTGAGCATTTTCTGATTTCTTGCTTTAATATTTTTTGTTAATGGCCCTCAAAAAGAAAGAAAAGTGTTCTGTAAATTAGTAGCTGATACCAGCTTGTGTTGTGAATGTGTGTCTTGGGGTATCATCCCTGCACTAAGAGATTTGCTAACAAAACCCAGAAATTCAGCACTCTCTTCTCAGTATTAAAACTTTTATTATCTGTGTGTGCATGTGGATGTAGCTGTCTTCTCCCTCCTTCTTCCTTAGAAACTTGAATTATGTGTTGATCTTTAAACAGTTTGGCTTCATTTTTCTTTGGTTGCAAATAAAACTTGCATGATGAATGCAGCTAAACTGTGACCGTATTTTAAATATTCCATGGTTTTGAACTGCAATAAAGACTTAGAGTAAAACATTTTCCAGTAATTTAGTACTCTCTTCAGTGCAGTTATTCAATTATTAGACCACAAAGGCATTCTGCAGTTTGATGTTATTAAGAAATATATTAGCAGAAAATACTCTATTATCGTCTAATGCTAATAATCAACTGGTAGGAATTAGAAGAGAAGATGTGTAATTGGAATTCTTGTGGCTAATAAGATGTGAATTCTAAAGATATTTCCAGGAGAGAAATCTAGGTGCTATTATAAGAAACTGTTCTTTGTATTTAAAAACATTAGTAGGCACAGTGATGAGATCAGATTGATTCACTTGAAATACCAGCGAGACACAATAGTGGAGATGACTGAATAGCATTTTGATCCTGGAGCTGTATCACTGCCTTGCACCCTTTTTTCATTATTTGCCATTCTGCTATAAGATGCCTTCCCCTGACCTCTGCCTTAGCTTGTTTTTAAAACATTGATGTACCAGGGAAATACATACTGAAATGATAACTCGAGCCACTGGTTTTCTAGCAGGACTGGGCTGTTCTCTTAGGCAGGGGGACAGGATAATACAGGAGACTACAGTGTACAGGTAGACCCCTCTTTCTAGCAAAGAGGGAGGTGTCACAAGCATTTAATGACATTGATAACTTCTCCAGTGCAAGCTTTTGCAGATTAGGACCCAGTTGTCTGTCTGTACATGTATCTGTGCGACATGCCACCAGTAGAGAGTGTCTTTCCCTGAACCATTTGCAAATAGATTGTACATTAAAATCACAGCCTTTGGTTGCTCTGTTGCTGCTGGATTTGGCGTAACTGTAAGTGTTTTTATGGTTGTAAATTTATCCACCCACAGGATTTTGTCTTTGACCCCTGCATCAGTGAATTCCACAGGCTGATTCCCTGCCATTTACACTAAGGGGAGGGAGAGAGATGGGTTTGTCTTCCTTACAGGGCACCTCCCTGTTTCTAGCCTAAATTTGACCTTTAGAAACGTAGCCATACTCAAACTTTATAAATACAATTTTCTGCTGGGAGCTGAGAGTCTTCAAATGAAGCCAAATTTAGAAGGCAGTGAGAGGGTAATGTGTAATGAGGTGGTCTTTATTTCTGAGCATGCACTGGCTCTTCAAAACTCAGAAACATTCTCCTAAATTCTTAAATAGGTTTTAATCTGTTACTCTTGGCAGGGACCAGTGCTTTTGGGTTGGGGAGTTTGCTGGAGGGAGCAAGCAATATTAGAAGTGGTTTCTTTGAGTGTTATGAGCTCCCTGTAGAGATGGTTGGAAGTTCACCACACGAAGAACTGTGTGGATTCTGCATGGTAGTGCAGGAGAAGTGGAGGCAGGAGCCAGGAGAGGTTTAGTGACTTGTGGAGAAGGACAATGGCAAGAACCAAGTGAAGAGCATTGGCCAGGTGGGGATGGAGGGAAGGATGTCCTGAGAACCCACAGGGAGCTTTCCAGGGTCTCTCTGGTGTGCACACAGCAGGTGGTTTAAAATGCTGAAAACTACAACTGCCCTGGTCTAGGTAAAAAACAGGAAAACAAAAGCAAAAAGACAGGTGAGCAGAGGAGCCCCTCCAGATCTGAGCAGTTTGTAAGGTTTTCTTGGACTTGGTAATGCCTTGAGAATCCTGTTAAATTCTTAGGCAAGCAAGCAGTGATTAATTTTTCTGCAATTAAAAGTGTATATCTTGATTATCACCTCTTATTTAATTACCAGATGCTTAGTTTTGGTTGCACGGCTGTCTCAGACAATAGGAAATAATCAGACTGGACGGTCCTGGAGCTTCACAAGCATCCAACCTCTCCCAGACAATCGTGCTGTGGGAAGAGTCAGCTCTTGCCCTCTGCCTTGAGCTTGGGCATATGTGAACCAAATTGGAGAACTGGGCTGTTAACACATTTCCCCCCTTTTTTCCTGCCCCAAATTAATTTGAACCTTACATCAGCTGCTCTCTCCAGGTTACTCTAAGACAGATGAGATGGTGTTGCTGATGTGAACAGGTGGACACAGGAATAAGTAGGAAAAGGTGGGACTAGGATGTTATTGTAGGCTTACAATGGCATTAAATGAGGGAAACAATCTAGCTTTTTGTTTTGTTTTCCATTTGTAAAGGTATATAATATTTGCATTTTAAGAGGCTGCAGTATTCACCAGTATAATAGAAACTGAATAGGAGCAGTTTTCCCTGCTTTCAACAGCAGATACTTTCTAGGCAGTTTCAACAACATTTTTACTATGGCAGGTGAACTTTTTAAAGGAGATGTATCTGACTCCCCTGGACAGTATACTTGGTATTTTTCAAACTGGGAAAACTTGTAACCTTTCCCTTCTGCTTGAACAGGAGAAGTTTTCTGTGAACCAGACCCTGCTGAAAACATGTGCAGAGGTATAGCAAAGGGTTTCAGATCACTGCTTGCATGCTTTAGAGCCAACACTGAGGGAAAGAGAGGAGGTGTTTGTACTGTACGCCAAAAGAAAGGTATGAGGACACACATTAGAAAACTGACCTCATGAGAGAATGGTGGTGGGGAGGGCTGTTGTTTCATCAAGGCATGTTAGAATATGTTAGAATCAGCCTTCTTTGTTTAGTTTGGTTTTTTTTTTTAAGAAAAGACAACAGAGCCATTTTAAACAAATATGAGTATCTGCAGAAGAAATATGAGAATTCTTAAGAAACATGGTGAGTGAACTCCAGTCCCCTTCAGAGGCTTCTCTTGCTATGTCTTTCTCCCCTGACTTCGCCTGCCTCACCTCCCTACTCCCAGGGAGAAAATTTAGATCCTTTTGCTCAGAAGTGAAAGACCATTTTTTCACTTACAGGATCAGGAGAACAATTTTCTCTCCCCTCCAGCACCCCGGGCTCCATTTCTCTGGATTCAGAATTTTGGTTGTTGTTCCCCCCTCTTTGTTGTTTTTTGTATTGCAATAATCATTCTTTTTAATACATTTTTAATAAACAAGATTCGTTTGAGGAGACCGTGAAATGATGTTGCAGACAGCAGACAGAATGCCTTGTTCTAAAACACTTCCTCTTGTCATGTAGATAGTTTTATCAGATAAAAGAATTGTTGCTTTCAGCATTGTGTATTTTATTGTTGCACATGTGTGCACACACACTCATGCACAGTAATGCCCGTTCTATCAGAACAATGGGAATGTAGCAGCGTTGAAATAAAAAACCAATAATGTGGCTTTTTTAGGAGTTTTATATGCAGATCTTTTCCTGTGCAGCATAATATTCTATTTGAAGTGGAACTTAGCTCTTAGTTAACACTGAAAGTGATAAGTTGTCTAAAGCCCTGTTTAGACAGACAGAGCTTATTTGGCATCTGCATTAAGCTGTTTGACAAAATGTTTCGAATGTAATTAGTTCACATCAAAGGTACACCACCTTCGGTGGCGGGTAAGATGGATGAGAACTAAAGATACTGAGATCAGCATGACCTGACTGAAGGCCTTGTAATATAAGGTTTTACTGTTTATTACTTAATAATGTTAAAAAAAAAAAAAAAAAAGGGAAAGAAAAAAGGAGAACACTAATACAGGATTGTTCTAATTTCTGTAATAATTTTCAAAGCTCTTTCAGTGTAGCTATTGTATGAAGTTCTTCACTAGTCATGCTCTTATACCTCAAGAGAACATGGTTACCTCCAAGAAATAAAATTTTTTAGTGTGGCAAAACAGATGTGTGGAAATATGTTGTATTTGAAGCCTTATTTTAAAGTACATTTCTGAGAATACTTTTATTAAAATTAGCCTTTTCCATATACAGTTCTCAATGACACCTTTTGATCCATATTTGTCCAATTTACACATTAGAATTTTGGACTGTCTGTAAAACCCAGCCAGAGATCTAAAAGCTGAATTTTTCCTCATTCTTGCATTGGTGCCACTAAACACTAGGGTGGCAAAGAGGGGAAGTGACAAAATGTGAGAGTTCAGATGCTTTTGTTGCTTTATAATATCCCTATATTACCTTGTTACTTTAGCACCCTTGCACATATTTTTATATCTAATTCTACTTAGGGCTCCATGTGTATCAACAGTGATGGCAAAATAAGAAGTGCTTCCTACTCTAGCAGCCAGTAATCTACACTTGTGTTTAATAGCATGGGAATTAGAAAAGGGTTGCTTCCTGTCCTTGCTTTCTGCACTCGAGTGGCTGTGGTGATGTCAGCAGGAGTTAAGTGCTGTGAATGTTGGGCTGAGTTTTTCCAAATGACAAGTGTTGCTGGACACCTGACTTGGGAAGCTCGCTTGAAAAGGCATCTTCAGCACTTTCTGAAGATAAACTGTATTTAATCACAGTTTAGGTGTAGGAATTACTGAGAATTAATGAAAGTTCCAGGCATCAGCTGAAGTACAAGAGCTCAGCTGGTGCTTGGTAACTCCTCACTTGCAATAATTTCAATTGTGTATGTAAGCCCTTTGTTTTAAGGGTGATACTTCAAAGTACTTATTATGGCCATCTTGGTATGAAGGTGCTCCAAATAAGTTGCTAAGTAGACATTATAGAAAACCTGTGTGTGAAAAAGAGTTGTTGTGTTGATTCTTTTTCTGGAACGTGCTGCTCTTTGAAAAGCATGATTCACAGAAGGTGGGAGAAGACTTCGCCAGAGCTCCATGTAGCATTTGGCATTTTTCCTGAACAAGAAGTTTCTTTATGTGGTTTACTTTGTATAATAAATGCTTAATTAGTATGATTTGAGGACTGATAAGTTAAATGGTTAGGAACAAGTGGTAGCAAAGTTCTATTTATGCTGTTCAAAAGAAAATAAAAGAGTATTTCTGTAGTGCTACTGAGAGGTACTCCTACCCTCATTGCTGTAAAATTAGCTCCTTTCTTAGCATGACTCCAACTGTGTTGAACCTACTGTAGATCATTAATAAAAAGCAACAGCATTTGGGAAACATGCAGTATTTAAAATTTAAAATACTTGTTGCATGCAGTGATGATGGATGATCGAGATTTGGTATCTTAGGCTATTTTGGTTATCTAATCAGTGATAAAATGATTTGTTTTTTTAATGAGCTTGGAGATGCTGGATTTTGAAACCTCTTCCTACCTGTTGGGTGTTTGGTTGGTTTTTGTTTGTTTGTTTGTTTATTGGTTTTTGTGAAATAAGAACTTCAAAAACATGTGGGGATATATTTGTGGAGATTTTATTAATGAAAAAAAAGAAAATGGAGTGGCACATTTAAGCCGGGAAAGAAACTGTTTAAAACATGTGAGAGACTCAGAAACTTTGAGCGGGAATGTGCCAACAAAAGTGGACTGAGGGCTCATATCAGCTTTAGCCAGTGTTGGTGTGGGCATGAGCACTGCCTGGCTCCATGTATGCTTATGGCTATATCTGCAAGATTAGAGGTATATATCCATTTGTGTATAAAGGGTAATCCAACTAGTACTGAATTGAAGATTAACCCCATTTGGGTTTTGTCTTCTTTTCCTTTCAGAGCCTCTTTCCACATGCACACACTCCTGTCTTTGAAATCTTTTCCCAAACTCCTCCTACATAATTTTCTGTAGAAACTGGGAGCATAAATAAACGTCTGTTTTAATCTCCTTAGCAGGTAAGTGAGAGAAACAATGGGAGGTTTTATAGCCAGCCCTTTGCCCCCGTGGGTAGGAAATGAGTCATTACCATGATGAAGAAAAACGAGGGACTTGAGCCATAAATTCATGCTAATCTCCCGTTGTCAGTCTCTCTGGCATGGTTAGTGACTCAGCATTATGTTTGCAGATGAGGTACTGTGCCCTTGGTGGCCTGTCAGATGCCAAATTGTTCCTTTCCATGTTCAAAGGTCTTTGGGTGGATAGGAGGGATGGGCTTCCTTCCTAGAGTACGGAGCCCAGGGACAGCCCTGTTCCCACTGTCTCTGTCCCCAGCACGTGAGCTGCTGCTCCAGGGTCACTTCTCACTGGGCACCTCGCTGGTCCTTCAGGTCTTGATGGCACCCACCCAAAAATGTGCAAGCAGACACTGTTGCTGTCTTCTGCTCTTTGGGAACATCCTTCTTCAACCACCCTTCTCTTCTCAACATCTGCTCTGTATTTTCCAGAAAAGATTAACAAAGGAAAAAGAGAAAGGGAAAACAGGAAGTGTTTCAGAATTTCCCTTCACATATCTATACACACATAAAAACAAGTAAATAATATACATGTATATATATACAGAGGTATCTGCATATGTGTGTACATATGTTTGCCTTTCCCTGCTAATGTTCCCCAGTCTGTCAGGTGAGGATCTGGAAGGCAGCATTCACACCCAGACCGTCTCGGTGTTAAATCCTGGACAGCATTTCTCTGCACATCAACCAAGCCCATAATTCTGCGAAGGAATTATGGTGGTGATTCACCAAGCTGTGTTGTTTTTGTGAACATTATGTCTATCTAGGCTTGAGCACCCATACAACAGCACCCATTAAGAACTGATGATGCCTTTTATTTGTAAACTTTTGCTCCAAACTCTCCAAGCTTTGAAAGAACTGTGTCTGTGGCAGACAGGAACACTGTGTTACCATAAAAAAGTGCCTGGAGTTTATGGTACCTCAGCTCTTGCCTGCAGTCAGGGTAGAGGCCTGGAACAGCAGCAGTGCTCAGGTCCCTCCTTGGGTTTTCCAGAGCAGGAGAGCTAATGCCTTCTAACCCTCTCATAAATCTAAACATGACTTCTGCTGACAGGGAATGAGCATCCTGTAGCTTCAAGTCTAGTCATCAACATTTTGTCTACGTTGACTAGAAAGGGGCTGGTGTTGCCATAAATTAGCAAGATGATACATAAGAACTCCTGTCCTTGCCATCTGCAACAAAGCAGAATAAAATATTCAAAACTCGCAGTTCTGCTTGCAGCACTGAGGCAAGTCACATGTAGTCAGCTGGTGTGTCTGCTGTTTATTTCCATGCAGAATAAAAAATAGTTTATACATTGTAACTTCTCCCCATTCTGGCTACTAGGTCTAAGCACAAGTATGTCAGGCTTTTTCTGCAAATAGCAATCTCCTAGGATGTGAAACATTGTTAATTTATCTTAAATAATTCAATAGAATGTCAATATTCCACAACTCCCTCTACTTAGAGTGACAGGTGCGTTCAAATTAGTAGCCCTGAAGAATAAAGAATATTCAGGACATGCTTTTATCTCAGGAAAGACAGAACTCAGTGCAGCTGCATAAGTTTTTAAAGTAGCAGAGTGAACACCAGCCTGCTGCCTAGATGACAAGTAATTCAAGCACAAATATTGTTGCTTTGGGAAAAGAAGTCGTATACACATTTTGTACCCAATTAGTAATCAGTGAGTGTTCTCTGTATGTGAATTATATTCTGTATTTTAAGTACACATGCAGGATATACAACATAATGTGGGAGTGGGTGCTGCGAAATAGTTTCATACTTCCATACTAATTCTATCAAAAACAAAAGGTTTTCTTAAGGCAGATCACGTGATGCGTTGAGGCAGCTAGATTTGTTGCTCAATGTATTTTCTCTGTGACAAGTTGTAGATCTATTAATTGGTAAAAACAGCCCTGACACCATGCTTGGAACTGCTGGGGAAGAAGTTGCTCCCTTTTCCAGTCATGATCACCATAATTCGAGCAACAATCACAGAAGTTATAGTGGGGTAAGACACTCTCCATTTTCCTTTTCATTGCTCTAACAAAGCAAGATTCCTTGCCGTAGTGTTTTTTTATCTATATTATCAAATCCATTTTTATGTGTCTGAAGAAATAGAGGTGAGGGCATCCAAGATTTCCTTTGGAAAACTATTGCAGATCTGTGGTATTTTCTTTATACTTTAAAACTGTCACTTAAATCTCCTGCTCATTTGTGCAACCCCCTCTGCATTCAGGTGCTCATATCCTTTTGATATTAGCAGGGATGAATTGATTAATTTGGGCGCAGGAAGGAGGCAAGGCAGGGCTGCCCTTTGTTTAACCCAGTGGTGCCAGCTAGTCTGGGTCAGAATCATGACTAAACTCCAGCTGAGACATTTCTGTGGCTGATCAAGATGTTAGGGCAACACCCAGAGAAATAGCCCAGGCTAGCTTGGCAGTGTTGTTTTAAGACTTAAAGTGCACATGCATGTTTTCATCTCAAACTTGTAACTTGCCTGCTCTGCAGTGGGGAGTCAGGCTGAAGGACCCACCTCTTCCTCCTCAGCCTTGTAGAGCTTTCCTGCAAACATGCTGCTGCATTTTAGTGTGGTGGGTGTGTTTACCCACAGTTCCTGGGAAAGTGTCAGGGAAAGCAGCCATGTGAGCAGGTGTAGCCCTTTCCTTCCTAGGAGATCCCATTTGGGTGCCCATGCCTTTGTCTTCCTTGCAGATGTACAGGTCAGTGGCCCAGGAGGACTGTAAAGAGCCTGAGGGAGGTGATCCTTCTCCTCCTGCTAAGCCCTGGTGACATCTGGGATGCTGGGCTCCCTGGTTCAAAGGAGGCATGAACTTAATGAAGTGAGTTCACCAAAGGGCCCTAAAGATGATTGGGGATCCTTCATACAAGGGAAGGTTGTGAGAGCTGTGACTGCTCAGCCTGGAGAAGAGGGGCCAGAGGGATCTTGTCATTGTATATAAATACCTGATGGGAGAGTAAAGATGATGGAGCCAAGCCTTTCTTGGTGATGCCTGGTGACAGGACAGCAGGCAATGGGCACAGACTGGAATACGGGAAATTCTTATTTTGGTGAAAGAAACAGTAGGCTTTTCTACTGTAAATGTGATCAAACACTGGAACAGATTGCCCAGAGAGATTGTGGCATTTCCATCCCTGGAGGTAGCAAAGCCCAACTGGACAGCCCTGAGCAACCTGCTGCAGCAGACCCTGCTCTGAGCAGGGCAGTTGGAGGAGACCAGAGGTCCCTCCAGCCCCAGCTGTTCTGTGATGCTGTAATCCTTTGAGCCGTTTGAACATGTAATTGTTGACCTTGCAATGGTCAATACTAAGGCAACGGTCATGTCCCCCTTCCAACACACAGTCCTAATTTGTTTATGCTTCCAACCCACTATTATATTAAGCCACAGTACAGCTGACCCCCTGAGAAGAGGTAACTGAAGCTTTTGTTGAAGAATGTACACTGGTTGGCTCCATGCCCCTGTCTTCCCAGCTTAGAGGAAAATAGGGGGCCAGTAGTTTATTTATCTTGACTTAATATCTTCCTGTATTTGGTTGACCTTAACTCTCAATTTTTTAATGAAGCTTGAAGACACTCATGAGCTGAATTTATTAATGCTTTCCTTTGTTGTGAAGTGATTTACTTTTGTTTAGCCCTTATCACTTGCCCTTTGGAAGTTCATGTGTGTTCCTAAGGAGGAACAATGAATGGATGTTTCCTGCTCTAGGTGTGGGCAAGCATTTCTCCAAAATTTGAGTGTAGAAGTGAAGCAAAGCTGTTAACCCAGAGTATCCTCTCCTACCTAGTACAGGTATTCTTTGTGCATTCAGACAACTTTTAAGGAGTTCAGCCAATATCCTACATTTACTAGGTTAGCTATGTGCTTCCTGCCTCATCAGGCCATAAGCTGGTGGCAGTTCTTATAGCTCAAAGGAATTGGTGCTCGAGATCCTGTTTCAGATTTTTGAGATTCACTTTTTTCTTCCTTAATTGTTCAACCCTATTAATATTCAAAAATGAATCCAATTATTATTTGGCTTCATTCCTAATTTAGTTTTGACTCCTTGCAGTGCTGTTCCAAAATGTAGTCATTCTTACAGCATGAAAGCAGGGAACGTCTTGTCATTTTGATGGACTGATTTTGATAAAACATGGCTTAAATCTATTCCTGCCACAGATGTACTTTTCAACCTGGTACTTTTTTTAATATTCTGACTTTGATTTCAATGCTGCAGAATTCATACACTGCAGAAATCTCTGGAGGATTTGGGGACTAGACTAGATTATTTGCCAGCCTAAGAGTTTGTTTGGAAAACTTGCTGTTAGTGACAGGTGTTCCTTATGAGGAATCTGAAGAAAGGACTCTTATGTGAGAATACAGAGGATGGCAGAACAACATGTAAGAGCCCCTCATAGTTTCTGGAGTAACCAACCCTCTGTTTTAATTAATGATATTGAAATTTGATTGTGGATGTCCCCACTGTTATCAATTTAACCTCCTAACCTGACTGAAGGTTTTAATGTGGCTTCATCTGCCTCCATTCCACACGTGTATGTGTGTTCTGTTTGTATGTGAGCAGCTTTAGCCCTTAATCAAAATCAGTGGGAGAATATTGCATGTAGGATTTGGGTGGGAGGTTTTTGGGGGTGATGTGACAGTGGAGGTCATTCTGTGCACCACAGAATAATTTCCTTTGGAAGAAACCTCTGGCCCAGTGTCCCACCTCATGGCTATGCTTTTAAAAGTGCTAGCCTTCATTTAGGGAGGGGATTGCTGGCATGGAGCTGACATGCTCAGACCCACTGCTGGCTTTAGCAAGGGGTGAACCCACTGAGATGGTGGCACAAAAATTTTTTAAGGGCTTGGACCTGGCCCACCTCTAGTTACTTGTGAGAGTGAGGCTGTTCCAACAGGAACTATGAGGATGAAGCTCATTTCACGCTGGCCTCTCAAAAGCTTTCAGGAGGTGGTGACTTCATAAGCATGGCTGGTAAACAAACTTGGGTTTTATAAAAATAGACTGATGGTCTGGCAGGAATTCCAGCCTGTCCAAATGGGTCTGCTCCTGCCAAGCAGCGTGAAAAGGGTGTGCCCCTACTCCCTCTCAGCCTTCACATTTCCCTGCTTCTTCCCAATCAGATGGTAAATACGTCTCTGCACATAGCATTAAGGTTGGTAAATCAGTTGTGCAAATACTGCCAAGTAAGTAAATACAGTAGAAAATGGAACATTCACTCCTTTTGTTTAGTTATCAATACAGATTTAAAGGCAAGTCACTTTAAGTAATTGCGTTTAAGTCATTAAACATGGTTTAATAATGACAATAGTAGGGTGTGTCCTGAGACAGGAGGCAAAGCAGTACACCTCTAATAGCCTAAGAGTGGGTTATTTCTGATAACAAACCTATCTCGTTGGGATTAGTTCAGAGGAGGGCAGTTTGATGAACACCCACTTTTAGACAAATCCTGAATGTTCTTATTGCCCTGCTACTCATAAGTTGAGCCCATATAAAATGTAAAGTTCTTTTCAGCACTACCTCTGTTAAACATTAAATAAAATCTCTCTTGACATAATGACCATGGGTTATGTGCAATGTATGACTAGAAAAAAGAAGATTCCCTGCACCATAGGGTATAAAGCTCCTATCCATATTACATGTTTTTTCCAGTCTAAACCAGCAGAGAGTATTCCTCATTCTGCATGTTGGATCAAGAGTACTTTTGAATGAAATAAAGTGTACGAAATTATAGTGGTAAGCAAGTGAATCTTTCAAGGCTAATTAAAAAAAAAATACTGCTGTTTTCTAAACTTCTCAGGGATTTTTAATCTTCGAAACCAGTCTCCACAGAGATGGATTAGTGAGGAGAGAACAGATGAAGCAATCAAAGGTGCCAGATAAATGCAATTTATCATGTTTCCACAATTTATCGCCTAATTATCCTCCTCATTGTGTGTGCATATGCGTCTATACGTGTATATATAATGTGTGTGAGTATTAAATGTGTTTATGGAATGATACTACTCCAGGATTTTCCACAGCACGTTCTATAAACTGCTGGGGGTGGCATGCTTGCTTTTTTTTTTTTTAATAAGTGCAGTATGTGAAATCTCACCAGACATAGCTAAACCAGAGCACATTGCTGACATACCAGCTCTTTCATAGACGACATGACTTATATGGAATTAACAGATCCAGTCCAAGTCTCTTAAACTTATACAATGAAACCTCACAAGAATCATAATAAAAATGAATCACAATAAAATGTGTGATTCTTTTAAATCATGAAATAGATTTTATATACAGCCCATAATTTCCAGAGCATGAATTTTTGCGTGATGGCAATTCTTTCCTGTCACGGTATTATTGCTGGTTTTGTTGCTGAACAGGTTAAGACTATAATCCACCACCTCAGCTGTGTGGCTTTCCTGGTCGAGATGGCTCTTCATAAGCCAGGATACAAAGTTCAGCACTTACTGGGCCCACTCCTAATCCTTTAGTCATACAATGACTTTTCCATTTTTCACGTCCAATAATATAACTATGACCTCACTTCTACATAGCACTTCAACACCTTGTTTTTCCGTGTTGGACTGTGGTTTACGTGTTTCAAGAGGATCTTTTATGAATTTGTGAATCTTTGCAGGCAAATAACTTACTAAAGCTCTGTTTCTTTTAAGAAGCAGCAAATGAACCTAAGGTTTTTTTCTTTTTCTTATCCTGTTCTTGTGCGTGTTCTATACAGGCCTCACATCCTTCAATCATGCTGTCATTTCTACCCAAGGCCTATTTAAAACTTCATGTTTGGCAGAGTAGTAGAGGCAAAGTTGTTTCCACATGGAAACAATCTCTTGTGTCTTGCTTTTAACCCATCTAGGTCTCTCAGGGAGTAGTCAGGTGAGATTGGAGGAATGCATCTCGTGGTGCCTGTAAATAGCTTAGTGAGGATGGGTCTTAGGTGCCCATCTTGGAGGGAATTCCACCCCAGCTGTGGTGGGCAGTGGCATAACCCAAGGAGAGGAGATGCATCACACCTGGCTCTTTGGAATGAATATCAGAGCTGTGTCTTACCTCAGAGGGGTCAGATGCACTTGCAAATAGGGGTGGGGTACGTGCTTGTGTTGTGCTAAAGCAGAAGGGTTTATTGCATCCAGTACTAATTTCACTTTTCCAGTGAAGGACAACAGGGGAACATTTAGTTCATGCCAGACTTATTTTTCTTTTGCAAAGTACAAGTTCCAATTTATTGTTTTATTTAATTTTAATCCCTAAAAAAAATTCTTCTTAAGAGAAGAGGGAAGGAGGAATGAGAGAGGGTGCCAGTGGCATCTCAACGTCTTCATCCTGCTCTCCAATCTCCAGCCACCTTCTGCCTGACAGGCTCTTCACTCAGCCCCTCGGGTCCAGGCTCTGATGTCAGTCTTTCACCTCTCAAGAAAACAAAGTTTGCAGGGAGATAATACTGGATTTAACATGATCTACAGGATTGGGGTCAAGGGTGATGACAAGGGCCTTCAATCAGTCGACGCTCGTTTGAGCGTGTCATCACTGCCGGTGGCTTTCAGATCAGGCTTCTGCTTACAACAAGCTGAAGTGACAGGTGAGAAACCTGCTTCTCACAGCAGGCAGGGAAAAGCTGTTGGGTACTCCTGGCCGGAAAAGGACAAACATGTCTTGAAAATAGAAGTAAGTTGGTTGATGGCTGGGAGAAGGAGAGCAGATGTTTTGATTTCCTTCTTGACAGTGAACGTAGCACTGTTTGTGGATGTGGCTGGGATGACCCCCTGGTTCTTTTTGGAAATATATTTCCAGCTTAGAAGGAGATGAGAAAACCAGCAGCAATGACAGCGAGCAGCAGTACAGCCAGACAGGACGGTGCAACGTGGATCCCAAGCCTGGCCCAGCCCCTGGGTGGGATGTTGGTGCAGATGTCCCTGGCCAGCATGTGGGTGCATGGTGTACCTGGCTGTCCTTTAACAGCAGCATGTCTCCAGAGCTTGTGGAAACCCCAGGGCCACCCTGCAGACAGCCAGATAGGAAATAATACCAAAAAATATTTTTTTTCTGCCTTGCGTAGGTTAAGACTTGTTGCTGTCCAGAGCAAGGAATAAGAACCCTAGATAAGAAAGTTTGGTTTGGGTTAGGGGGAGGGGGCATTTAGGTGACAGTGGCAGAAGCTGGAAACCCAGTAGGTGCCTCATCCCCAGAGCAGAGTGACTGAGCAACACTGTCACAGCGGGCTGGACATGCTTGAATGAGCCTGGTACAAAAATTCTGCTGTCTGCTCTGCTTGGGAAGGTAATGGCAGTTTCCAGCAGGTAAATTCCCCTGTAATCTAATTCCTCTCTTTGTAATGACTGGAGACCTGCAACTTCAGCTGAGCAAGAAATTTAGATAATTGATCCCAGTGTATAAGCCAAGGAAAGGGAAGAAAAGCAGATGTGAATAAAAGCAGAGGCAAATAAAGGAGAATAAAGAAAACAACAGCAGCTGATTTAATGTTGTTTCTAATTTCTGTGTTGTAAGAGGTAAGCAATTTTCCATCTGGAAATGGAAATGTTCCAAGCTGGAAAGGATTGTCTTGAGTATTTAAACAGTGGACTGCAAATCAAGGACGTTGTTGCCCTTTTTGACTTTGGGTGTGTCACTTAACCTTGTACTTTCAGTAATAGAAATGGTTGGTCCCTGTGCAGCTGCGGTGCAAAGGCAGCCTCCATTATCTAAAACTACAAGTGGAAGACCCCTATAGATTATTCTTAATTGTACAACCACCAAATTCTATGTAACAGCCTGTTGCAGGTCCACTCTCAGAGCTAGCTTTGGTCAAATGTTAAATCCACTACAAAAGAAATTAGTCAGCTGCAAGTAGGACACTGTGAGTTTTGTGAAGAAAACTCTTGGGTTTGTACAAGGAGGCTTTTTCGACCTTTTTTTAGCTGGGTAGTAAAGGCAAGGGGAAAAATAATAAATCCCTTGGCTTGTTTGTGTGTCACTAAGTGACTCCAGTGATTTTCCACGCTGCATTAGTAGATCAGCGATGGCCAGGGTGCAGCCAGCCCTCTCTCTGTCCCCAGTGGCACCATGAGGCCGTCCCGCTCCGCACTGGAAGCATTTCCACGCGGCGTCAGCGGCCACGCGGAGCGGCCGCCAAGTGCTCGGTGACCTCCTTCCGCTCGCCCCCATTGACGCTGCGTGTTAATGGGCAGAGAGGAAGGCAGGAGTTTGGCCAAGCACAAAGCGAAAGAGGAGAGGGAGGGAACTCGACAAAAACCCCAGCCTCTGCTGTCACTGCGCCAAAAGCAGGCGGAGAATGGGAGCCACAACCAGGGTGGTCAAGAAACGGAGCTGGCTGGCGATGGGTCAGTTGCAAATCACAGCAATCTCCAGGCAGCTCGGCCAAGAAGAGCTTGTGTTTGTACTGGTTGTGTGGCTCTACGTACCAGAAGTGTGGCTGTCCTTTTCTCTTGGGATAATGATTAGGTGGAGCAGCTCGAATATGTGCATGATATTCTTGGTGTTCCCAGCCAGGAAAAACAAAGCCCTGGAGAAGTATGCTTGGTTATAGAATTCTTTGCCTGATTTTATTACGCTGGTATAAGTTGCTGACGGGTGTGTGAGGTGCCCCAGGTAGATGACAGTGTGGGGTTGGCACCCCAGGGAGCTATGGATTGCACTGGGGAATCAGGGTGTTTAATGAAATGGGTGGAAGTTGATGAGAACCCTTGGACAGGTGATGATGGAAACTTATTTGTTATCCTTTGCCCCAGCTTATTCAGTGGACAGGAAGATGGTGCTGGCAAGTAAAGGGTGAAACATCAATATTAAGCTGTGTTGTTGTCACACCTGCAGATGGGATAATAACTAGTTGTGTGGTTTGCAACCCAGTTTCCATGAATTACGTTTCTGAGCAGTACAATGGATACCCCCTGTTCTTCAATTGCCATCTGAAACATGATATATTTTCCATGAACTCCCACGTAAACGGGTTTTTTTGGTGACAGATTGCATGTTAAAGCGCTGGAAGATGAAAGCGCCAAATATTTGCTTTAGAAAAACACAGTGAAAGATTCTCTTATCCTCCTTACTCAAACTGCATCAGCCAGAATTCCATTAACAAAAATGACTCTCTGTAGTTAAACTTATTGGCACCCCCTGGGCATCATTAAGGCTCCTTCTTTCCCCCTGTGTCTTTTCCAGGGGAAGAGGCATGGAGGGAAGCTAATGTAGGACAGTAGCGGCTTGTGCTTGAATCCTACTTAATATGGTGGGATGAGTCTCCTCAGTGGAGCACAAGCAGAGCAGAAAAGCGGCCCCTTCCCCAGCTACTTGAGTTGGGGGCTTCAGAAAGTCAAAGATGGCTTCAATAATTAAAAGGCATCTCGGAATTATGCTGCATGAACAGTCTGCATGACCTTGGACCAGAGCCCACCTCACTCCATGCCTCAGTTCGCCTACCCAGGCAATAGAATTAAGTAATGCTTGTGAGTATCACACTGTTGCCAAAAATAAACTATATCATTGGCCACACAGAGTGTGACTAATTTTAAACCTACTGTGAATTTGCTCCATGATCTCCAAGGAGAATGGTCAGCCCTGGCGAGGCAGTCTGATGCTGCCCCATAGATGTGCTTTAGGAAATGGGAATTTGGGGTACTCATGACATCCCACATCTAAAAATATATCTCACCAGTAGCTGGATATTGACAGGAAATTAAGTTGTTTAAAAGTAGCACATCTTCCTTTTTGCTCCTACTTTCTGTAGGGCCTCATAGTCCAAGCCACAAGCCATCCTGCCAGGGATGCATGGTTTGGATTGACAGCCTCCTGACAGATTTACTACACTTTCATTTTCACCTGCCTGGTTCATTCAGACCTTGCATCAAAAACAGATACTGGATTCTGGAAAACCAGTGTCTGATTCAACTTGGCAAAAGGCAGGTGCTTTGGAACTGGCATTTTGAGTGTGTGAGTGGGAGCCTGAGGAAGGCTTCCTTGTGCAGGGAAGGACCTCCTGCTCCTCCTTGCATGGTCCATCCCTGCATGCCTGGGCTTCCAGGCCAGCGAGGGTGAGTCATTTGCAGGTATCCACACCCACATCCAAAATCATGAAGGGGTCTGGCATGTTTGATAAAATAATATGTAGAAGATTTTAACCAGTATTTTCTGGGTTTCAAGATTTAAAACTTGATATACAATATGCAACACTTTACAAAATGAATGGTGAGTGTGAGCATGTGTTTGTCCTCTAGTACACATGTATATACAGATGTGTAGCTTGTGCATTGTCAAAGGAAAGGAGGAAAAAGACCCAGAAGACAGAGGCTTTCCATCTATTCCATATCCATGGTTGCTGATAAAAGTGCTTACTGCTCCTCTCAGAAATAACTACTTTTTCAGCTCAGCTGACAGCATATTAGTTGCTGTGCAGATGACCACAGCATTTACCCAAAAAACTATTAATTTGGTTTTGAGGCTTATGTGCTGTTTTTATTATAAGGCAGATTTCATTTCTGGAGACAGGAGAATCATTCTTCAAGCCAAAGCACTTGTTTAGAGTGAATTTTAGCTGCTGTCCTAAGGGTTATAAGTTTGTGAAGATACTTACAACAAATTCAAAAATATTGCTGGAGCACTTATTATTTTTAATAATTAGATATTGTTTGGTTTTACTTTCTGATGGACAGAGGGATCCTGGATGCATTTTCCTGCATTATTCTGGGGGATCAGTGGGACTATGTGCATGGAGCAGTCTTCTCAGAATAATTCCTGTTTCTGATCTGGCACTAGAATAGGCTCTGAGCTTCAGTAAAAACTTGTGTAGTGTTGTACAGTGGTCTCCTGGCACTCATAGGTCTTGCATTTCAGTTTATGTTAGGATTGGAATTGAAACTTGGGTTTGAGTGCAATATTGGTGCAAAGTTTTGGTAGGCAAAAGGTTTTCCTTTCCTTCCACTCAGTAACACTGTTGTCATTGAGCATCTTGAATAGGTTTGTAGAAGAGGTGGTAAGTGTTAAAGTAGCTTCATGTCCTGGAGCATAGAAACACTGTACTGGTAGGTCTCAGCTCACCATTCTGAACAGCTGCTGACCATATTTTTCTATGCATAATTCTTTATTTAATTTTAACTGTGTTCTTGGGTTGGTGTCCTCTTAGCCAGCTATTGGCTTATGGCTCTTTAGTTTAAGTGGGTCCAATACCCTACTGTGTGGTGTTTGAAAGGTGCTTGTGCATTAATCCTTTTAGGCTGACAGAAATTATAAATGGGAGTAGTCGTCATCTTGCTTAATGGTAGCTTTTCTCTGAATAGTGGGACTACCTGCTGGATTAGCTTCATCAGTGTGAGTATCTAATGGCTACAGAGGTCACTTCCTCCTCTGCAGATCAGTAGATGAGTTGGAGAATTTCCTCATCACTTCTGACCACAGTTCCATCGTCTGGGGAAGGGCCTTGCTTAGTGATTTGCTTTTGGCTTTGTTGGGATGGTTCATTCAGTGAACCATCATTCAGTGATTTTTTGAGGTGGGTTTTATGCTTAGGTGTTTTTTTTTTAGTTTAGCTTCTAGTGGGCAAGGCTGTGATTGGAGAGGTGCCCCTTTGCTGGAAGCTGCAGGGTCCTGTGAGACTCCCATGAGCTAGTCCCAAAACCAGAAGTCAGCATCACACTGGTGACAACATTCTCCCTCTGTGCCTGAAGTTATGGACACCAGTGGAAGGAGGGATGGAGAAGACAGTGGGGGGAGAAAGGAGTCATCCCTGCTGGACCATGCTGCTATGTCCTGCTGTGTCTGTGTAGTAAAAGGATGTGGTGGCTGTGACAGCAGCATCAGGTATGGCAAAACACCCCACCCTGCTGGGGTGTCAGCTGCAAGATATGATCCAGTTCTGCATGTGCTGGTGTGGGTAGATGCTAAAATTGGAGGAGACCTTGCAAATCCTCCCAATTCTGTTACCAGCTTGTGGTGAACAGGCTGAGAGCACAACTCTTTGTCTCTACCACCACGGTTTTTTAGACCAGGATCATTGACATCTCCTTTGCAGCCCTCCTGGCAAGTCCAAGGATGCATTAAACATGTATTTACACTCTGGAAAGCAAGCTGTGGCAGTCTGGAATATTTTCTTCAGACTTCTTATATTTCTGCATCAGCTTTGTTTGTCAGTTCTCCAACACACATCCATCTGGGCAGAGTCAGGATGTCATCTGTGCAGCTATTCTGGGATGCTGGAGCTGCTGTGATGGTGCCTTGAAAAAAACCTCCCCTGCTGGTAGTGCCCAGCCAGCACAAAGGTGCAAAGAGAGCAAAAATAAAAGGAGCCAAGGACTGTGTCTTGGCTTTGCTTGTGTGGCCACAAGAGAGATGCACAGCAGGAAGAGAAACCACTGTTAGCAGAGTCTGGGCTGGAGGAATGCTTCCCAGAAGTGCTGCCCCTGGAGAGCTCCCTGACTGGGTGTGAGGGCTGGCTGTGGCCAGCTTCCTCCAGCTGTAGGTGATGTATCTGCTTCTGGATTAGCTCCTCATGTTAGGAAAACATCCATCATCTAAACAGGGCCATGGGAAGGTTTTAAGTTGTTCACATGGCTTGTCCTCAGTCATAGTGGTGAAAAATAGCATTGCATTAGGAAGGAGATATGGAGGGGGCAAAGAGCTAATTGGGTCCATCTTCATTAAAGTGGAGCCTGGTATTGCAGTGCTGGGGAGCTGCTGTGTTTGTTCTGCACGGAGCAGTCACAATGTGGGTGAAAATTGTGCCTGGTTTATATTAGAGCAGCCCAGGACAGAGGCACGAGGGGCAGTCCATGTGTCTGGGACCCCTGAGCCTGTCCTCCTGCTCTGCAGTGCCAGTGGATGTCACCCCAGCTTACATGTGACTGCCTGGGCACCGCCCTGCTCCCTCATTCCAACAACTGTCTCTGTAGCTGAGATGCAGAAGGGTTCAATTAGTCCCAGAAATGACCATTCAGGGTCAGATGATGTTCTTCCAACAGTTTTGAGCCACCAGCATTTATTGTATGCCTTGGATAAATAACAAGGCCCGGAGGGTTTGCTGACTGAAGGCCCGTGCTGCAGCGCGGTGCCTGCAGTTGACGTAGTAGCTCTGGCTGCAGATTCGTAGCATGGTCTTGTGGGGAGCACGTAAACAATGTGGTTGAAAAGCTACTGGGCTAACTTACAGAAAGCCCCAAATGGTTGGCAGCTTCCAGCCAGGAAGGATAGATAATCTTGTAATTTGCAGACACCACAGGGAGTACAAACCATGAGTTTCAGGGCCTTGACCCAGGAGCTGGCACTGGAACTGCCTGCCCTGGCCCTCCATCAAGCAGGAGGGAATGTGGAGCAGGATGGGTGCTAACTCTGGTGGTCACCTTAAACCACAGTCAGTGTGCTGGGGAGCAGAGTGCTGCAGTTCATACATGGGCACATGTTGTCTTCTGCCATCTCAATGAAGGTATCAGCCCCCAGGGGAGGGGTAGAAGTGATAACCTCTTAAATCAACCCAGTGTCAGTTGCTGGAGGTATTGAGTGAGAGCTGATACTCTCTGCTCTACAGGGTATTTAAGTAATATTATTTGAGTTTCTTGGTAAAAACACAGATGCTTTTAAGAAACCTAACAGAATCCTTTTCTCTCCTTTTCTCCACACGTGAATGGACACTATGCTTTGTAGAGGTATCCACCACACTGAACACCTGAAGAGACAATTTTTTAATTTTATGTCTATTTTTATCATCCTAGCAGGGGTCTGCCAATCACCATTGACTGGGAGACAGAGTTGCTAATGGTGGGGGACTAAATTAGGGTGCTCATGTATGGCTGTAGGTATACCCTTGCTAGCCAGCAGCTACCTCCACCTGTATATTGGTTATAGAAACCTGACTGCTTTCTTGGTAAGGAGAATTCCTGTTATTAGCAAAAGATTTTCACAGGCAGGATTCCCTCTCCTTTTTATGAAAAATTGTATCTACAAAGCCCATTCCAGGGGAAGGCATTTGGTTTTAAACTCCTCCCTGCAGTATTTTAAATCTGTTAGGTCTGCAAACCTGTAAAAAATGGGAATTGAATTTAAGCAGAAGTGAAAATAAGTTGGTTTTTACTGCATGAACTGCAGAGCTTAAACTAAGCAGGAGAAAAATACTTTTTCTGATATGAGTTGTGATAGTAATACAGGCCAGGTCTGCTCTGAAGAGTTTTGCCAACACAGCTACATTGGTCAAGGATATTGATGAAGTGTGTGTTTGGTTTGGGGTTTTTTTTCCACACTGCTGTAGCTGTTCAGGCAAAATCCCTGGTGAGTCCATAAATGCAATTATGCCAGCAAAACTGCGCTTTTGATGATATGGTTGATTTTGCTCACTGGAGGGCAAAACGTTATGAAGCCATGCTGGCTAAAGCTTGCTTTCTCCAGTTTAAATTGTGTATGCTCCAAGGGTATAGTTTGACAGGCTTTTCTTTCAGTGCCCATGCCAGCTTCAGCAGTCACCCCCCCCCATGCAGATTGTCTCTGGGATATGGTTTTGCACTCTGGCTGATACAGCATCAGGCTGAAGCAGCTGAAGGGAATGGCCTCACTGTGGCTCTGCTGCATTTCTCCCTAGCCAGTGCTGGTGTTTCTGACTCCTGTTAGCTAACTTGGAAAGCTGTAGTGACAGATAACTTGGCAGAGGGCTTCTTTTTTTCTTCTTTTTTTTTTTTTTTTTTCCTTCAGTGTGTGGATTTAGCTTCCCAAAATGTTTCACTGTGGGATCAGACGAGCCGTGGTGTGAACCACAGAGACCTGCAGACCTTGGCTGTTGCCCGTGGTTGGACACACTCAAGTGTGTCATAAACTGTGCTCTCATCTGTAGTGCCATGGTTGGGAGACCAAATCAGAGAAGGGCTGAGCTAAAAAATAGCCACTCTGAAAGCACTCGGGCTGATGGCCCTGGCTGGGTCAGTCCCACTGCCCAGCTCACCGTGTGTGTTGGCCACCAGCTGCACAGCCAAGATGCAGGCGAGGGCAAGACACGGGAGAGCAGCCGGGATCGCCTGACCTGGCGCGGCTGCCGGGAGAAATATGAGACGAGTTATGGTTTTAGAGTACTTAACTCACTGGCAGGGTGCTGCTGGAGCAGGTCTATACTGGGAATGTCTCACACCACAGTCTAGGAATGCTGGATTAGCCTTAATAGTCTCCATAGCGCAGATGGAGCTTGTGCCGTTGGAGCTGCATTTTTGTGGTTTCACACGGCCCATCTCAGAGTGAGACAGTGCACAAAAGCATGTCTTTGCAGGTGGTAGGATTTTTACCAGATCAGCTGTAGGAAGAGTCATTCGTAGGTATTTTCTTTGTGGATATTTGAGCCTTCTGTGGGGCCCCATAGCATGGGAGTCTGTTACGTAAATAGAAGGACACAAGGCTTTGCGTTGAGGACCATATTACAGGGTAAAGGTCTAAGACTGATTGAAATCAACAGCTTCCTCTTAAAATCCCATCTGTAAAAAAATAAAACATTTTCTTTTGCTCACACCAAGGAAGCAGAAAATGAATTCCAGGAGCAAATTAGACCAAATATCAAGAACTGTTGACAAAATCTCAGGCTGGGGGCAACTCTGCCATGTATAGTATAAGCTTAATCTCTTGAAATGCTAGGATTTTTAAATTTAATTTCTTTTCTCTTTTCTAATTGTTTTAAAATTCAGTCTGTTAGTGAAGGCACATGAAAATGAAGTTTTTCTCCTTTTTGATAGCCTCCAGTATTTGAATACCTTCTTCTGTGAAATGCAAAGAGGAGTACTTCGTGTTCTGCCTGGTGTTGACTTAAAAAAAGTGTGCAAAATGCTGCCCTCAGGGAAAATGGGTTGCAAAGGTTCTTATTCTTAGTTGGGGCCAGGTTTCACCTGAAGTATTCCCACTTCCCACATTTGCAAACCAAAAAATGCAGTTTGACCAAAAGTAAAGCTGTCAGGCAAGTGCTGGGTTGCACTGTAGATCATCCAGTGCATCTCACTTGGGCTCCTTAAAATATTGCTGCTGGCTGCCCTCTACCCCATGGATCTGCTAGAGGGCTCCCATCCCACTCCAGGGAGAAGGGGTTTCCCCCCTGTTTCTGGGCTGTAAGAGGTTGGGAGGGTGTGGCAGTTCAGGTTGGATGCCAGTGCTGGAGGTTTCCTAACACCTGGTGGAGGCGCAGGGCAGGCAGCAGTGTGGTTGTGTCCTGCACTGGGGTTGTTTCCTCCAGCAGAGCCCACGGGCTGTGAACATCCTTTGAGCAAGGAGTCTCCACTAGGGCGACTCGCATTTCGCAGCTACGAGGCCGTAAGTGACTTGGACAGCAAAGGCTGGAAGTCGGAGATAGAGGTTCTTGCTGGAAAGGGCATTTGATGATTCAGCACACACGTGTAAGCACAGCATTCATTTGTGCAGATCTCTGCAGTTGTTGGGCATAATAGAACATGTTGGTATCCTCTTCCTCGGTGAATAGAACTAATCCGCCGACACAATAGACTAGAATGTCTCTTGAGCCCTACGGAAGCTATCACGTTAAAGCAGGTTTATTCACTTTTAAAAATATATTATGTAAAAACTTACTTAGGGAGTTCATTAAAACCAGGATTTCTTTGCCCTTTTAAGACATTGGGGCTTACTAAGAAAAGCCTATTGAGTGTGGGTTTATTTTTCAAGCATGCAATGTGTGTCTGGTTCTAAAGTCTTTCTGAAAAATAGCTCTTCTGTTTATGCAGGAACCACATTTCCTTCCGTGCTAATGTATTTTCTTTAAAAATATTAGTGAAACACCGTGGAGGCACAAAGTTCCTCAATACTTGTATTAATCTTAGCATACAATCAGCAGTTCTAGCTTACTGACACTAGTTCACATCTTGCAGAAAATGTGAGCCTGAAGGGAAGCATATGGCAAGAGCACTGTAACCTGCTAGGATCACTGGCTTTATTTGCCTTTTAACTATTGGCCCAAACTTGTGCATGAAGATTTGGTTTTTAAATCTGGAAATACACCACAAAGATGATTTGACAAGTGTCTTAATGCCAGGAAGCACCATGATGTGTTGTGAAAAAAAGCCACCTGACCAGATGAAAATAGCTTTTGTGATGGTAATCTCTCACACGTTGTTGCAGTTGCAGATAAAACCTTCTTCTAAGCTCAGGGAGAAAAAGGAAAAAAAAAGATCAAAATTTAGAGAGAAACTGGCCGTCTGGCAGTCTACAGTGCTGTAGCTGAGCTGGGACTCAGGGTACCTGTCTGACCTTTGGATGGTCTGTGCTGGATCAAATGCACAGACTGTCCAGTAGCTCTTAGTTTCAGTGTACAAAGTGAGGTGACCTTTGGTGAACACCCTGTAGTGTGTGATTTGGGAGGTTGAAGAGTATTATCTCCATAACATGGGAGGGCACCACTACCCATTTTTACTTGATCACCTTGCATGCTTCTTGCAAGGTCAGCTTCAAACTATGACTAATTCCTCTGCAAAAGAAACAGATGTCAGGATTAATTCATTTATATCTCTATATCACAGCACGATGTATTTTCTTACTACTGTAATTTGAGTCCTGTAATATATTTGCTTGCTTTTTCTCTGTAGCTGTTATTCTAGTATGAATATCATTAATCTCTATCCCCTCAGAACAATTGGACTTTTGAGGGAGGGAGGGAATGGGAAGAAAGAGGACATTAGGTTGTTCTGGGATAGCGACTGGGGTTGTGATCATATTTAACTATTACACATCAGTTAAGGTTCAAAGCTTTATCCCTCTGCAGAAATAACTGCATCCACTAACTGCATCCTGGTTAGTCTCTAACAATGAATGGGCAGAGACTGCCCATGGCTGAGTCTCGTTATACTTTGTTATTTCCATGATAAGAGAAGAAGAGAAGGAATGAATTTTTAAACAGTGAGTTCCTTCCATTTGTTTGAGGTCAGACACGTAATTACTTACACGGAATGGCCCCTGGGAGGTTAGCTCCAGATGTGGGTTCAGCATCCTGCCCCACTGATGGCCAAATGAGGTAAATTACATGGTCTTCTCCATGTCGTGTCCTTTCTGTACATTGGGGATAGTGGGCTTCCCTGTCTGGCAGAAGTGTTGTGAAGATGAGTTTCTTGAGGATGAGAAAATTCTCACCTGGAGAAGGTGGCTTAAGGAAGAAGGGAGGACCTTTGGCAATGCCACCCTCTCAAGGAGAATTGCCACGTAGGGCCTTTGCTGTTGGACAGCTTCTAGCTCTAGAGTGCCTCCATGCTTCCTGTGTGTAGAAACAGCATCAGCAGAAATGCCAAGAACTGTGTCTTTACTGGGAGATAGTCCATCCAGCTCAGTACTCGGGTATGATGCAACGGAGTGGTGCTGCCTCTCTTCTCCATAGAAAAAGGGTTGTAATCCAGGTTATGCCATTTTTCTGAACACTTTGAGAGCCTCATCTCACCACAGAGAGTGCCAGTTTCTCTGAAAAGCCCCAAACACATTCATTTAAATTTATTTCAAGATTTTTAATAATAGAGTATTTCTAGAAATACATGCTGCACAGCTATATTTCACCCCAGACCCAAAGTTAGAGGCCAGGTTGTAAACACATAAAGAATAAGGCTGAAATAAGTATAAGTTATGTTATATAAGAGGCACTGACATTTGCTGCTACATGTGCAGGTATGTAATAGCAATCGACAGCACAAACAGTCTTGTAGACAGATACAGTGTGTGTGTGTAGTCCTTTTCTGGAGAACTGCTTCAAAAAAAGATCCATCCCAATTTTTATTTCACTATTCAGGTTACTTTTCAAGATCCTGGCTCACCGGTTTGTTTTGGCTTGTGTGTATTTGTGCTCGTTGTATGCTGAATAAGAAATGTAGAAGTGCATGTTAAAGCATCCAGGTTTTTCTGGTTTTGAGTTGAATTTGAGATGAGAGCAAGTGGTAGAATTTGGATCGGGTTCCCGTTCAGAGCATTGTCTGGAGATCTTCAAAGCCTTGTTTAGTTTGGCCCGTGTCTAGATAGTAGTCTGTAATAACACTTATTTTGAGCTTGTAACCGTCCTCTGGCTTGGAGTCTCTAAACTGTGAAGCAGCTCATTCAGAATTTGAGTCAGGTTGTCTGAAAAGCTTTTACTTAATTATTTTTTTAATTAACAAGACACTTTCTAATTTCCTTCTTCTTCTGTTCTGTGTTTTACTTGGAGTTGTGGTTGTTCTATTTTTTTAAACTTGCAGTGAGTGTGCTCATACAAAGAGAGTGTTGTAGAGGGAAAAATTGGTATTATTCATCAGTTTGGGAGTGTGGAATGAATACTAGAAGCCCTTGGTGTCTCCAAATTTAATCTGCTCCAGCATGGTCCAAACTCATCAGCTTGAGGGCTTGGATCCCAGCTGAGGGGCTCCTCCTGTGGGTTCTGCTGGGCTGTTTGGTGTAGCCCTTGTCCACCCAATAGAGACCAACCCAGGGTGTTACAGTAACCCCAGGACAGCTTTGAGTGCACATACAGGTTATTATTTCCTTGCATTTATCAGTTGTAATGACCCAGGTCAGACAATTTATACCATTTGCTTATCAGCTGACCTGAAATACTCCAGCTGGTCACTGCTTGTCATGCAATGTCCCATGTCCTCTCCACCTTGTCACTCATTTCAGCTTAATTCTACTTGAATTCTTTAAGTAGCCTTTAAAGACATAACTGCACATGGCTCTAAATTGAGGTTTGCTTCCCATTTGTTAGCTGATAAAGAGTTTCCCAGCTCAGAAATTCATGCTGCATAATCATCTTAACTTATACCCATAAATACATACTCTTGAGACGACGTATTCTTTGCATATTGATTAATGGGCATGCTCTTTGTATGTCATCCCTACTTCTGTGCAGTGATTAGAAAATATATGATTGACACTGGTGTGGAGATCTCTCTTGTTTGCTGATGGGGATGTATTTTTTTTTTGAAAAGCAACACCAAACTCCTAAATTCATATACCAAACTTGTTTAGTGAATTGCTATATTGTGCAACCTTGTGCATCCTGCATGATTTTTTTCTTGTGTGTTTTTGATTATTTTGGCTGTATCCTTTCAACTTTCAACACTGCACCTATTAACTGTTCTATCTGTGTAGATCCAACTTGGGAGGAGGTTCTCCAAATAAAAATCCTTTAACAGCCCATTAAAAACAATGCCCATTTTATCCAACATGTAGCAGTCAAACAGGGAAGCACAGATAGCTTACATGCTTCAGATGAATGCCTTGCATGCTGGTTTATTACACAGAAAACAAAAGCCTAACTTCATGCAGGTATTTTCTATATGTTGGTGCTCTGTGGGTTTGGTTCTACTGGTGTACCATGCCCCACTGACAGGAGCAGGCAGGATGCAACCCTCACTGCTAGAATTCATGCAGGAAATAGAATGGAGGAAAAAATAGTAAGTGTGGAAAGTGAAACGATTTTACTCTTCCCCCTCCTTCCCAACATCAGCTTTTTCAGCCAAGTATAATGCTCGTGCTAGACCAGACTTTAAACCCCTCATTTAGCCATCATTTGTATTTCTGAAAACTATTATTTAACTATTATGTGGAAAGCCAGCAGGATTATAATTTGAAATAGAAATGCATGTTGGTTCCTTGGCTTTATAATGACATGTTTATCTGCACCTCTAATGCTCTCATTGCCCAAGTCTGCACTTTCGGTTAATTCGTTTGCCGATGAACAATTGTTTTGCATCAAAATTGCACTAAAACAACAGCATTGTGTCGCCTGTGTAATCTGTATTCTCTATACACATCCTTCCCCAATCGTTTTGCTTAAATCTGTTTGTGTTCAGCATGAAATGTGCAGTAATGGTGGTGTGCTCGTGCACATTACTATGTAGCTTCAGCACCGTTAGGTCCTTACTGACACCAGTCTGTAGGTTAAGAACACTTCAATTGGTCTAATTTGCAACCTGATCAGAAACACTGACCTGGTTAGTCTTTAACAATGAATGTGCCTAATGATAACTTGTAGACACCCTTAGTGAAGGCAATGATGTGTATACAAGGAGTCATTTCCAGCTACGCAGCGTTAGGAGGTCTCGGGCTGCCTTATCTGGGATATCGCCTTGTCCCGCTTTTCTGCAGCGTGAGGCTTTGTCACCTCTAATGATACCTATCCATCAAGCTGCATTGATTGAAATGAAGATAAATTGAATTGATACAAACAGGAGAGTTAGATGACTCATTGATATAATTAGGCTGTCGGAACATCTCGCCACATTTTACTAATGTTAATTATATGGTCTTTTATATGGGAAACTTCAGTTAATTTTGTTCTCCACAAAAGGAGAACACAGCCATTTATTAATTGTAAGGTGGCTCTTGGCTTTATAGAGGAGAGGAGGTATGTTTACAGAATTTTCTTTAAGCTGTCAAAAGCCTGAAATTGGTAACAATTTAAAAGGATGTAAACTGTTAATAGTTTGCATTTATAATTAATCTAATGTGATAGTTTATAACATGAGAACCAAATATAGAGTATAATAAAACAAGGTACTTATTGCAAATGGAAACATGCTGAATAATGAAACAATACTAATTGCAGTTTAAACAATTTTGATATAAGCTATTTCTGAGAGGTTGTTTCAGGGAAAGGAGATGAGATATTCATCATAATAAGGATGTGAAAACCATTCAAAATGTTTTCAGAAATACAGATAGGCTGCACATCTCTATGCCTCTCTTTCTCTCCTTTTTTTTCCCCCTCCCTGAAAATTCTGGGTTTTATCTTCTGTCAGAATTGATCACAGGAGTCAGTTTAATTGGGAAATTCATTTAAAATAGTTTCTAATTGGCATCAGAGAGTTGAAAGTTCAGTACAAAGGTGAGATCTAAGCTTTCTAATTAGATTGAATGCAGTATGACTTAAAGAATAGTCTTGATAATTACAGAATTTAATGCAAAATTATATTTTAATGAAATATGGTGATTTTTTACAATGAGAAGTCCTGCAATTCTCATTCAGTCTTTCATCTTACTTTTTAAAGAGGAGCTGAATTGTTTTGTGCATCTGTGTATAAATTTCTTAAAATCTCACATAGTTTTATTAAAAACCAAGATTATTATCATTTTAGTTTTTCAGGATGAAGCTGATAGGTCTGCAGTTTGGATGCCAAACCTTATTCCAGGCATTCTGTATTTTTTCTACTCAAGTATAATTTTCTCTTGCATAGAATTATATTATGAACTCAAGTTTTCCCCCCTCCCTTCTCATCCCCCCCGCCCCAAGTTGTTTGATGCAGCTGAAATTGAAGGCTGAAGTAGAAGGGGCCACTTAAGTAGTGAAGGGTTTTTCTTTGTAAATAATAGATCAAGAGCACCGTAGCTGTATCTAATGGCGCCGAATGCAGCCTCCGTTCCAAGGACAGCGTGGGGTTTAAAAAAACATAACCATAGTTCATCCCCCTCGCTAACCTGTGGTCAGTTGGGCTGCTGCTGTTGGCCAGTCACATGTTTTAATTCATCAGACATGTTTTTTTTATAAACCTCTGATAGTATCTACACATGAATAGCAGGGATGATCGCTGGGATTTCCGCACTGAAATGACGAGGGAAAATAAAATAAAAGGGGTGTTTTGTAAAATCTGTTTCTTCTTTTCAAGCCCAGGAGTTTACCTGAGCACCGATCAACTTTTCTCATAAGCAGCAAAGTTAAGGTGTGCTTTCACAGAAGCTGAGCTTGCTGCTCTCCAGATTTCTTCTCCTTCATGTATTTTAAGCTGATAAAAATATTTCAGAATATGCACCTGCTTCTTTCAGTTCAACTTATTTAAAGAGGGGAAAAGAAGCTTATCCCTGCCATGCAGTACAGTATTTCAGGTTTTAGCAGAAATAATTTAGTGCTTCATGATATTTTGGAGAAAATATTTTACACTTAACAGATACTACCCTTTTCTTTCTTTTTAGTCAAATTTCCTTATCTCTATTCTGCCAAGTGGATGCAATTTTCAACATCAAGATAAATAGCTGGCATCACTGGCAAAAATGAGTCAATTCTTATCAGACATACGAATTTGATAAAAAAGACAAAACTGCGTTCCCTGCCTGTGGTTCAGCAGACTTGATTGAATGCAGTCAGAGACTCTGAAGTCCTTTCTCAAGCATAACTCTCCCATTTACAGTTGATTACCAGGATCAGGCCCTAACTTGAAAAGCCAGATTCCTAGAAATTTCAAATGCAAAACAACATAAAAAAAGCTGTCGAAGGACAAATTCATTCTGTTTTACGCTCCTTTCTGTGCTTAAAGTGTCTGTTTCTTGAATGACACTGGTAGATTTGCTTGTAAAATAATTCATCTTTCTTGTGCCACTCACTTCTTTGCTTTATGATATCTTGTAAAATCAAAAGAAGCACTTTCTCTGGTGTTTTTTTACAGGTTTTGCATTCAAAACCAAACACAAATAGTCGCTGAGAATTTTTGCATAATTATCTTCTGAAGATTTATAACATGCCTAAATTTAATTTTATATTTTACTCATTATTGTTGTTAAATACAGACTGTTTCATTGTGTGTTTCAATCTGATTCACTTTTGTTTTAAACAGTTTTGATTTCTGGCTAATAACTCATTTGTCTCAACAAAAAAAAATATCTTCTAAGCACAGGTTAAAGTCATCTGCTGTAAATGATAGGAGGTAAAATGTAAGCTGCGCTTCACCTTCATTCTGATCAGCGTTGGCAAGGGTTGTGGCAAATAGTAAAATGTCCAAAATGAAATACTGAAAAGAAAAAAAAAAAGCAGGCAGATTCACTGTCGGTCATCAGGGTGTCACAATTATTTTTTCTCTTCTGCTCCAAAATAATTGTACAAGTTTTGCAGGCTTCGGTTGCCTCTGTTTCATGTCCAGCATCCCCCCCGAGCGCGGCTGAGCTGAGACGCTCATTCTGCGCCGAGTTTGCTTCTGTGCGCGGGCAGGAAAACACTGCGAGAGACACGGAGGCACCTCACCAAACCTCCCAGGAGTTCTCCTCTTGTTTTTCCTCCCCTCTGTCTTCTCCAGTTTGTGTCCATGTAGCAACAAAAATTACAGAAATCCATTCAAAGTAACCTTTTCTTCCTTCCCCCTTTTCACCTTCCAGCTGCTTACCAGAGAGATCAGATCTGGAAAAGCCAAAATCCAAGAATATGATCAGCCCATTAAATTAGATGATTCCTACAATTTGTTTCCTTGCCAGTTCTCAGCTTTGTGTTTTGCGCTTTCTTAGCCAGTGCTGGGGGAAAAAAAAAAAAAAAAGGGGCCTTGAAAGCTAATAGATACCCCAGCCATCAATTGCCGAGACATTTTGTCTTTTGTGACATTGAGGAAAAGACAAGGAAGGAACTAAAAAATGTCAAAAGATCAAAAAATCAATGGGCTGAAGGAATGTGATCTGTTTATCGGGGTGTAGCTGCTCTTTCTGTTTGCATTAAGTCCGAGTGAGTGTCTTTGGTCACCACTAAACTTGCTTTTATTCACTCCCTAGGAGATGTAATACAAGCATGAAACAGTGGCTCACAAAGCAGGCACAGCGGCAAAGGAAATAAATAAATAAATAAATAAAGCAAGCCAGGGCTTCTTTAAAGACCACAAAACCAGGTTTATTGCCTTACGATTTTTTTTGTCCCGTATTAAAGACACCTTTCTCTTGAAACTTGTTGCTGAGCACAGCAAATGGACCATGTTGTGTTGACATGAGTGTCTTGTTTCTGTGTTACCAGGAGGTTATTTTTATGTATTTATTTTTGAAAATGTCAATAAAATGAAAAGAGGGCGAGAGTTCAGTGAGCGGAAGTTCTGGCAGCTGATTGAATGCATGTTCTTGGCGCTTGACAGTTTGCGTCAAGTCTTTGGTTGGACTTTCCCTTTGCTTTCCTGGGCAGGGAGTTGGGTTTGTTTTCTCTGAAACATGAAAAGAGTTGGGCGAATGCAAATGCGAGGCAGCTCTGGCGCGCTCCTTTCCCCTGCATGCCGGTAATGTAGTGCTTGCTGGGGTTTTAAAGTCACTGGATATTGCATAGCTCATAAATTCTTCACAAGCATGGATGGAAGGGGGGGAGATGTGTGTGCATGTACCGGGAGAGCGCGCGCATGTGTGTGTGTGAGTGCTGTCCCAGCCTATGAGAACTGATGGAGCAGACAAGGCAACGCTGCAGTCTGTTGGACAAATTTTTTCTCACCCCTTGTAGTTGTTATGTGATAGGAAGTATGGCAAGGGCTGCATATTTTATAAACTTTCTATTAAAGTTGTGGCATGTTATCATAAAACTGAATTGCGATACTTTGTATTACACTCTGGGATTGAGAGATAGACATAGGATTAAAAAAACAATTTCTAGGCATTTCTAGATGATAAATTTAATTTTCTTTGCTATTTGGAGGTCTTCTTTGAAAATGCAATTGTAATGAACGCATTCAGAACTGGAGAATAGATTTACCCTTGGCTTCAAATAGTTGACGTTATCAGGCTCTGTCATTCGTTCCTTCCTATTTTCGGGCTGCTAATTGATGTTTTTGATGTCAGCAAGAAAATTGAAGAAAATGTCATGTGTGAACCAGTGCGGAAGTTAATAAGATTGACTTCGTTGACAGAATTTACAATGAGCACAGAGACCGCATAATGGGACCGCTGCGAATTCGTGTGCTCTCTTTGGAGTCAAAATTGACACCTCACGCTAGGCCAGCGGTCGATAGGAAAGATGCAACATTTGGGAAGGTTCCTAATCTCATTTTTTTCCCTCTTCTCTTTTTTTCCCCCCTCTCCTTCTTTCTTTCTTTCTTTCTTTCTTTCTTTCTTTCTTTCTTTCTTTCTTTCTTTTCCTCCCTCCCCTATTGCCTTTTGGTCTATGGAGCTTATCTAGTTGCAGAAGCAGCTGTTTATCCAGAGGGCTATTGGTTTGGACCAAGCCAGAGCCTTGGCTCAATCTCTCAGCGCTCCACAACAATGCTCATTTTTTATGCTGTTTTGAGTCTGAAAGCAAAAGAGTCTTGAAAAGGTTAGATTAAGATGTGTCTTAAGGAAAGCTGTACTAATATTGGACAGGGTCATTGCATATGCTTGGGCTATGTGCAATAAAGCTGAAACGCAAATCCCCTCCGTATAAAGGAAGGAAGCTGTGGGACACCTACCTGGGCGTTAAGCATAACAGAAGACTACAGCTAAGCATTACTCTTCCTCTGGGCTCCAGTGCGCGTGCATCTATGTGAGCGTGTATGCCTGCATGTGCAACCTCCAAAACTTCTGACTCTCGCCAAGGTGGTTTTCCCCCCTTTTTTTTCTTGGATAAAACGGGAATTCAAACTTTTTTCAAAGTAGCAAAAGGCTTCACTGTAATAGTTTAATTTTCCAGTAATGTGACAAAGTTTATTGGATTTGTGTGTATAATTATGGAATGGATTAGCTGAGTTTGGTTCAGTGAATCTGATTATTTTCTGGCCTTTAGGGAAATGCGCTAAAACCCTAATATGTCCACTACCCCCAAGCGGTCTCTTTTTGAAGGCGCCGCACAAAATGTGGTCTCTACTAGCGTTCAGCCTCCAAGGATCTTCAGTGAGAGACATTATTCTTGGAATATCCAATTAATTCCACGGGCAGTGATCAGTTAGCGCTTCTTCTTCCTTTCTCGCCATTTGAAATGCTAACACAATGAATATTTTCTCATTGGTCTGCGTCCCTCGGCTAAGCTGTTGCCGCGGGCTGAGAATTTCATCGACTGATGAGACCAGAGGCTGCGCCGATAAAAGGTTACAGTACGTGATTTGCATGCCAAGTGGGGTTTGGTTTCATGAACTTAAAAGTTCTTTAACTTTTATTTGACTTTTTTCTTTTGTACATAGATGAGGGTTGCTGGAAATTTTTTGCCCCAAATTTTCTGGTTTGTTTCCCAAAAAAATCACTGAAATTAGCAATTAGTCCACATTACAGTTTTGGTTTTGACCCTCTTAAACAAACAGGTATGAAACGTGAAATCTTTTGGACAATCTCAACAAAACTAAATGTATGTTCCAACAATGAACAAAAGCTTAGGTTTAAAAAAAGCTTAAAAATTGTAAGAGGTTTCCAAACAGATTTGGCCAAGTCCAATGTTTCCGTTTGCTCTTACAGTGCAGTGTCAGAGTATATTTTTAACTAGGCTTTAATTCCTTCAGCAATTGCAGTACATTCTGTGAGGCATAACAGAATGAAAGTACTATATTTAGCTTTCGTATGTATTAGAAGAGGGAAATCTCTATGTCTTTTGAGTGATGGGAATGGAAGCCATGGGTTAAAACGACACTAGCACATTCCTGGAGAGTGATTAAGACCGACTGTTTGGCACTGTTATTCAATGGTAAGTTGGTGGAAGTTCTTGGAGTATTAATTATGTTCCATCAAGCACGAGTAAATATTCCAACAGCAAAACAAGGAAGCTGTTATCTTTGTCTTCAACACAGTGTTTTGCACAATTGCCTGTGCAATTCATTCGTAAATGTTGGCCATGCTAGCTAGGAGAGGTTTCCAGGACTGAACGATGCCGTGATATTAGGATAAGTGAGCCGATCCAGAAAGTTTTAGAGGTAAACTAAATTGAAACAAAGCAACTACTGCACATCAAATGCAGGCTTTCATGATTCAGCGAGGGTGAAGGAGGGTGGTGCTGAAATAAAGCCACGCACAGAAGGTCTACACTCTGTGTTGTTCTTGACTTGCAGAATGTCTTAGATGTACCTTGTAAGCCGTTGACAAACTTTGTTGGTTTAGAGATGTGACGGATGTATTTTCTGATCTGAGAAGCATTTGGGGGATAGAGATAATTTTTTTTCATCCTCTTTTCCTTCTCCCCCTATTCCTCCCCCCAAAAAGGAACATCAGCCTTCTGTGCTACTCTAATCTTAGAGGCTGGATAATACGGTTGGAGATTTGACATATTCCTATTGAATAAAAATCAGGAGACCCTTACCAAAATTGTTAGCAAAAGGGACTGGCAGAACTAGGTACAGAGCGGGGTGGGTTTTTATTTTTTTTTTCTCCCCTTCCTTTCGCTAGCTGTCTAGGAGGAGTAAAGCAGGTGGCTCCCCGTGGCTGACTTTTCATGACAACATGCCATTAGAAATTGCGGTCCTGTTGATCAATCCACTCGACATGACAGCTTTGCCGCAAGGCCTGGCTCTTTGAGCACCGGCGCTCTGGCTTTTCCCTCCTTTTTTCCCGCACTAATTGGTGAAAGTTTTTACTGTGCTTGTGGCATAGGAAATTCTTTTGAACATTGTCACAATCAAGTGTTGACTTCTTTAGAATTGCAAGTAGGTTAAGTGAGTATCAACATTAAAAAAAAAATCCACAAAAGGTATTACTATCAAAATTTATTAAAGTAAAATTGGGAAAACTCACTGATTGAATTATTAAAAAAAAATTCCAAGGAATCAATTAAAATATTGTTTCTTTTCCACTTTGAACAGCCAAAGATGCTAACATATTTGCATCTCAAAAAGTAGAAAGGCAGAGACAAATTTAGAGTTCTTATTTTCTTTCTTCATTAGTTGCAGGCACAAAACTGAGCAACACATCTCAGCTTAAATGTATACAAATGACTGCATGTTAGTACTTGGAATTTAATAGTTAGTGGATTTTTCAATTGATTTAAGATATTTTAAGCCATTATGCACTAAATATCTTAGCAAATTCCGTTTTTAAAAAAGTAGAAAAGAAAAATCCTGCAAGTGCAGCATTCAGGGGAAGGAGGAAGATAGCTGTGTGTTCACACATAGCCTGGATAAGATAACTGAGCCATTTGTGTGATTCTTCCATCCAAAATTGAGCCGGGAAACTTCTGTAATAGATTTCTTTGAGAAACTCCCTCAGCTGAAAAATCAGATTACTGATGTTTTCAGATAAAAGTTTATTTAAACTTGTTGACAAATTCAGGTGAAAAATTAAAATATGTTTATAAAATATTATTATCAATGAGGAAAATAATCAATACCTATTGCAGGAAAATATGGTCCATGTGTTTAAAATGTACATTTTAACTATCACGGATCGAATTTTTTTCCTTAGCTTTGCAGGTTGCTGTATGTTCATCCCTAAACATGAAATCTCTTTTGCGATTCATAAATGTAGAAAGACATTATTATTATATTATTGGACCTTATTATTATTATTATTAATAATAAGACCTTATTATTAGCAATTTCAGAGATGCAGGTGTTTTTAAAATAACCTGTGCAACTGCACTGCAAGGATTTGTAGAATGAACATGGGAAAGAAATCGGGAGAGAACAAGTGACAAAGAACGAGAAATAGGGAAATCTAAAGCGTGGAGGTGGCTTTTCTTTAATAATGCATACAAAGCAATAGGGGACTTTGGATAGAATTCTTTCAGCTCTCTTAAACCCAATCTGAGGTTAATTTATAATAAATAATTATAGTTTTAGCAGTAAAATGAGACCCTGTGAAGCTGAGAGGAGAAGGGCAGTAATACACTTTTAAAAGCTGGATGTGCTCACAGTTTCCGTTGCAAGTGTAATAGCTCCGACTGTATTTTTTTTTTTTTTTTTTGTAGATCAGACATCGACACAGAAAGAAGCATAAATTCATATAATTAATTTTGCCATTGTAAAAATCATTTGCTAAAATTTGCATTATTAACATTATCAAGTTGCTGGTTGGTGAGACATCAGACATGACGAGTGAGAAGGGCAGCTTAGGGAGAATTGGGCTTTAAACCCTCAGCAGATCGGAGTTAGGATCAAAGGCGCTTGTTTTATGTGGCTGTGTGACACTTTGAAGTCTTGACTGCACCTACAGCACTCATTTCATCAGGTTCACTGGTGTCTTAATAGCAGATCAATAAGTTTCAAAGTCAGAGAGTTAATTTGATACTAGTG